>JAUBNY010000230.1:3772700-3787945 GCA_032275445.1 Crypturellus soui
CCTTCTCTGGAGATCTTCAAGACCCGCTTGGATGCAGCCCTGTGCCCCGTGCTCTAGGTGGCCCTGCGTGTGCAGGGCGGTTGGACTAGATGACCTCTAGAGGTCCCTTCCAACCTTGGGCATTCTATGATTCTATGATTTACTTACTTGCTCAAGTTTCAGTTTTCAGTTTCACAGGCCAAACAAACAAGATGGTAAATTTGGGACTTTAGAATAAACCGTGTGGTTCTTTATTAGTTCTTCTTCTTTAGTTAGAAAGGAACTGAAAGAAATGCACCAAGAATATCACCTTCCTCAAAAAATCCAGAATGACTCAGATAAGAGAAGTGTTACAAGTGCTTGAGGAATATGTTAATACATTTGGGTTTAGTCAATCAATTTGTTGTCCAACTTATGTTTAATTTAAAAAGGGAGGGGGGAGCAACCTGAAAGAACTTACTGTAGAAGGTTTTGTCTTACAAATGGCTTTAATGTGACTAATGAATAAATACAGCATCAGGACAACTACTTTAAATACGTTGTGCAACTCTATTCTGTTTGCAGTGCTTATAGTTAGCTGTCTAACTTGAGGGTTCAAGGTGTGAAAAACTTCAGTAACAATAAAGAAAGAAAATAAAATGTAATTTTAGGCATTTTGGCCTGGAAGGTGCACATGTGGAATGCTTTCATGCCTTTACTGTTTCTTGGACAGTCTTTGCTGCTTGGTAATTCCGCTGCTGTGTATAGCAGTTCTTACTGGCTTACCCTAGTGTGAGCAGAGTGACACAATTATTCCTTTTCTGGTTGGCTGGTACTGAACTGTGTCTGATATTTTTCTTTTCTTTTCTTTTTTGTTTGGCTCACCCCAGTTATTTTTTTCTTCCTTTTCTCAATGAACTGACAAACTTCATTGTTTTCTTGCAAGTATGCATTTACTTTTTCCAAAGTGGTATTTTGACTTAAATTGCCCAGGTTTCACAAAAAAAAAGCAAATATTTCAGCAGAGAAGCTGTTCTTTAGCTCAGAAGCAATTTAAACCTTGTTTGAGATTCATGTGTCAAACTGCATGTGTGGAGGAGCCCAAATAGAATTCATCTCTGCATAAGAAAATGTTAAGTTCTGTCATAAAAATGTTTCGGATTCTACACTGATGACTGAGGCCTGCGATCATTGCAGGACTATTATCTGTCCTGAGCGCATGGTATAACGCATTATAAAGTGTAAAGTGGGTGGAAAGAGAACTTTGGGACCAATATTACAGACATCCTGATCAAGAAGTCAGCATAAAGTTACTATTGGTGAAGTCTTCCCAGAGATCTGGTCCTTGTGACTTTAGCATGGTCGCTGTGCCTTAAAAAAAAAAAAAAAAGGAAAATATATGTATTACAGATTGTCCTTTCATTTTGTAGCTTCCTAAAGCTATTTTTTGTTTTCTAGAGCTGCACTTGACCGAGCTACTGTGTTGCTGAGCATGACCAAGGGTGGAAAGCGCATAGACAACGTGTGGGGCTCAGGAGGTGGCCAGCAGTCTGTGAAACACCTTGTGAAAGAGGTAGCTGACGAGTGCAGAACTCGAGTTTTCTGTTTGTCTAAGCTCATCATCTTTGGGATGGTGCAGAGATGCATGGATACTGTAACAATGTTGTCAGATTGGGTTTTCGGATTATTTAGTTTTAAAAACTGAGGTAGACTTTGTTCATTGAAGAGGATGCTGGCAATACAGACTATGAACTAGTATACCTTTATTCTTGCTTACAGCTTTAAGAGTTTACACTTGAAAAGGTAGAGGAAAAGATCCAAGGGGGAAGCTGGCAGTATGTTTGTTTTGTAGCATCACTGAGTAAAAGCACAGTGGGAACAAAATTGGAGGAGGAAGAATCAGGAAAGTTTAGAGATTAATACTAAGAAGTAGAGACAGGTTTAAAGGAAACAGTCGTGTTAAAAAATCTAGATAGTGAGCATAACCGATGAGAGGAGCTCTGGGGAGGAAAACTTGATCATAGCTATGTTAACTTTTCATTGTAATGACAATCTTACACAAGCGCTAGAAATGCTGCTTGGTATCTGTATTACAGCATGGATAAGTACTACATTTAATGCTATTTATCTTTTATATGTAATTTATATATAATAAATGTAATACTATTTATAAAATTCAGTTGCAAGTTTGGGGAACTAACTACGGTTGTGTTTTGTTTAAAAAATTCAATAGATTGATATGTTGCTGAAGGAGTATTTGCTTTCTGGAGATGTGTTGGAAGCTGAACGTTGTCTTCAGGAGCTAGAAGTGCCCCACTTCCACCATGAACTTGTTTATGAAGTAAGGAGAAATCAAAGTCCCTCTAATGATTGTCAGTAGAAAAAGGAGACTGCATTTTGTTTTGATGTGGGTGTGTATGTGCTGTAACTTGGATCTGAAGCTCAGGTTGCAAGTTCTGATGTTACTTGAATAACTAAAGTGAAGTTAATAGTCTTTGTTCTCATTTGTGTGCGCTTTGCAGAACAAATACACCATTTGTTTTTCCCCACTAAGGAATAGCAGCAAAAACATACTTCAGTGTTTATTTCCTTTTAGTTTCAAACTTATTGCAAGAGATTTCAAGTATCTGGATGTTCTAAATTGTAGGGTTTTTTGTTTGTTTGTTTTTTCAATGCGCTAAATCAAGAAGTGCTTGTTTACCACTAAAACTGAACAGCCAGGATCTGAAATATCTAATTTTTTTTCTTTTGAAGAACTTGACTCTATTTAGCAAATCTCATAGGAATAAAAAAATTATTTTGCTTCTTGGAGTTTGGGGAGATTTAAAAAAATAAAAAAAAAAAGACATTCTTTTGGGTCAAAGATAAGAATTAATTGCACAACATGAATGTCAATCTATAGTGCAGCAACCGTATGAGTATGGCCATGTATCTCAAGTCAGGCAGTGCTCTTTATCTTCTAGCTTTTCAATTTTTGTCATTCTATCTTTATTCCAGTATCTTTCCATCAGTCTTTTTTTTTTTTTTTTTTTTCCAAAAATTAATATACCAGAATTGTGGTTCCTTACAAATGGACATTCCCCCTCACCCCCAAAAAATGTTCAGTACTGCATCTCTTGTTTCTCTTAGCACTTCATATGCTTACACAAGATGTGCTTGAACCACTGTCTTTTTAGTTAAAGAGCTTGCATAATTTGTTCCAGGCCGTGGTGATGGTTTTGGAATCAACTGGAGAAAAGACTTTTAAAATGATACTGGATTTGTTGAAATCTCTCTGGAGATCTTCAGTCATTACCGTGGACCAAATGAAGAGGGTAAGTGTCATTTGGAGAATATTGGATTTGATCTCCCAAATTTTTTTTCTTAAGGTAACAACCTGGCAGGATATTGTTTCTGCACCTCCCGCTCTCCCCTTCCCTGTGCTCATGTGTCTCATGGCAAAAAGTCACTGATGTTTGAGGTATGTAATGATAGATACCACCTGGAGGAAATACAGATTAATTCTGGGCAGTAGTTCTTAGTAGAGCTTGGGATACTTAATGTTGTTGTTCTTGCTGAAAAATTTCAACTGATCTTATGGAATTAAGTGATTAAAAACTAATCATTTAGAATGCTACAATATAGCTTTATTAAAAAAAAAAGACCTTTTTAACCAGTACTTCTTCATAACTGAAGAAGTGTAATGAGAATTACACATTTAATTAGAAATATCGAGTAGAGTAGTATATAGAAGCAAATGTTTTACTAAAGTAGCATGATTCATGACTTTGCTTCCAGCTTTGAATACTGGACAGTTGTGCTATCCTGGGGCAAACTGGGTAACACACTCATGGCCAATTTTTCCCAGTCCTCCTGCTGGAAGGAAGTGACGAAGTCATCTCTGGTTGGCACAGATACTTCCCTTGCTGCATAGTGGTGATGATTTGCAGCCTGTATACACGTGTTTAATTTACTTGGCAGAAATAGTAAGTTTTCTTCCATGTGATAGCTACCAGGCTAATCCAGCTTGGTTCTGTACTGCCTGGTTTTATAACCTTTCTGGAATCTTAGAAGTTCTGCTAGTGTTTTTATATGTGTAGGTAGCTATGTAATCCCATGATCCTCATATCTTGTTTTTCTGCGAATTTACAACTCCTCTGGCTTAAATTTGTTGAAACTGTTTATAGTATATACAAAATTACATGAAAACTTATCCTACAGAAAAATTGTAACAATCACAGAATAATCACATCACTGCTCGAATTGTTACCCTTGCAGGGCTATGAACGAGTTTACTGTGAAATCCCAGATATTAACCTGGATGTGCCACACTCCTATTCTGTGCTTGAGCGGTTTGTAGAGGAATGCTTCCAGGCTGGGATAATCCCCAAACCACTGAGAGACCTCTGTCCTTCAAGGTACTTGCTTCATTATCCATAGGTGAAGCTTTTTGTTTCCCCCGTGGGTAACAGAAAAGGGGATCTTGTGACCTGGGTATTGTAGATTAGGAGCTAAGGAGGATGGAGGAATAGGGGACTGGGAAAGAGTTCGTTATAAAGGAACTTTGATCTGAAACCAATTTTCTGGGTACTGGGATAAGTAGTTGAGAAAAGTAACCACCTCTAGAAAGTCTTGGGCAGTGCATGCCTGTCTGCTCTCCAGAGGAGGAAGAGCTGTTGCTTGGCCCTCTTGTTACTGTGATGACAGAGATCAGTGCAGTCCTGAGGTGCAAGTTTCAATGACCCATGTGGGAAAACAACCATTTGTAATTTGCTTTCTTATAAAACTGTTTTAAGTAAACGTTGAAGTGCATTAATATTCTAAAGTCAGATTAGGCTGATTACATCAAAGGGAGTAGGCAGTTTACATGGGGTAAACTCTAAATACCTAATCCTTTACTATCTGTCATGTGGTTGGTTTAGTGTTCTTTGTTTTGTTATTATTTACTTAATCATAGCATAAGTGATGGCTAGTGCAGAAGTGTTAGCTATTCAGTTTTCTCCTTACTGGTCGTTACAGATCCATAAATTCTACTTCTGTGGGAAGTAAACACTGTTTTGTTAAATTTGATGTTAACAATATTTCTGATCTCAGTTCTGTGTGTCAGGAGTACTATTTTAAACAATTTTTAAGTTCGGTTTTGTTGTTGGCCATCTTAAGCATTATCATCTTCCAGCTGGCATTCAGTTCAGGTCTGAAATTTTCTCGGCTTTATCAAAGGCAGCCTCCATTTGTGGATTTTGGACTTGTGTCTGTCATTATGATATTAAAATGTTTTCAAGCATGCGATGTGGGAGGGTAGTGAGTCGTCATATCTGCAACAAAAGTGTGATCATACTTCAGCACCAGTAACTGCCTTTGTGACTAGTATATTTCTGCTTTGGTTAGAAAATGCCACTCCTAGGTTTTCAGCATTTTTTTTGCATGTGTTAATGATAACAGTAGCTATTAAAAGATCAGCAAAGTAGAAAATATTTGAGAGTGCAGGTTTTGAAAAGCTGCTTACAAGCACACCTGTGTGTACCTAAATACTGACAGATTTGCCTAGTTTATCAAGTGATGAAGACTATTTAATAGCTCATCTTGCTGAACTTGTACATCTTGTACTTGACTCCCAAGACCATGTGAAGATTTTCAGAAGTAGGGAGAAAACAAAACTGATACTTCTGTGAACTTAAAAAGGTACTTTCTGTTTTCTTACAGGGGCAGGAAGCGTTTTGTGAGCGAAGGAGATGGAGGTCGTCTTAAACTAGAAAGTTACTGAATGTGAAAACCAACTCCTGAAGCCTTAAAAGTTTAAAGAGGGAAAAAAAGATATATAAATATACACAGGTGTGTGTCTGTATATATGTGTACACATACACACTTTTCTAGTGTATGTGTGTATATACCCACAGACACACATATATACCTACTACACCAAAATTCTAGAGAGTTGCTTAGCACAGTTCATATTTTTTTAAAAGCACATGTTTTGGGTACAAATCATTTTTTAAATAGTTTTGTAACTTTCAGGAAGAAACTTTCTTTGGGCATGTAGTAGAACAACTGGCCACTCTGCTGTGGTGAGTGGTGCCTTCAAATAAGCTATCTTTTTTTATATAAGTGCCATATGTTTATGACCTAATCATTCCATGTTTGCATCGATGTCTAACTGCCGCTTTTTCTTTCAAGGACAGTGTTTTCATTATAAAATCACTGGTTTATACAAAGCTTTACCGAAGGGTCAAGTTACGCTGCTGTGACCCCATTTACATTGCTGCTGAAGAAATACTGTGCTTTGGGAGGAAAAATAAATAGTTGTTTATTTCTTTTAAAGAGCCCAAGAAAGTGGGGTTGGGTCATAAGCTGCATTCATCTGCTCCAGGGGAGAACAGCGCTAGGTTTAGATTTTCCAGCTACCACTTACCAGACTTGTCTTTTTTATGTAACTGGAAAAGTGAGAAGTTCTGGGGTCGAGCACATTAAAGTAATGTTTTTTGGGACGCTGTCCGTTCTGCCTCTTTATTGAACCTCTTTTTTGCAAGGCGGGAATCGCTAAGCGCTCTGTTACAGCAGGGGGAAGAGCGCGACCCGCGGTGAGCGCGGGCGGCTTCCGCGAGCGGCGGGAGCTCTAAGGGGGGACGGCGGCCGCTCCGATGCGGCGCACTCAGGGCCGCCCGCCCGCGGCCTCCTCGCGTCGCGCGGCCTCCAGCGCCGCGCGCTGCAGCTGCTCCAGCTTCTCCAGCGACATGGACTTGAGCGGCAGCAGCTTGGGCTTGCACAGCACCATGGCGGGCGCGTCCTCGACCGCGAGCTGCCCTGCGGCGGAGACCGCCCCGCCCGTGAGCGCCGCGCCCGGCCCCGCCGCTGGCCCCGCGCCCGGCCCCGCCGCCCCTACCCTGCTTGGGCAGCACCTCCCGGAACGCGGCCTTCCCCTCCGGCATGGCGGCGGCGCGCATGCGCTGTGCCCTCCGCGGGCAGGGGGTGGGGCCAAACTACACCGCCCGACGGGCCTCGTGCGCAGGCGCCCCGCGCGCCACAGTGCTCTCGTGCCCTGGTGCATCCTGGGAGTTGTAGTCCTCGCTAGGGCGCGGCGAGGACTGCGCTTGCACAGGTGCACGCCGGGAATTGTGGTCGTTGCTTGTGGCGGTTGGTGTTTGCCGCAAACCGACGCCGTGCGGGCATTTATCTATCGATTGATTTATTTATCTATCTGTCTATTTATTTATTTATGAGAGTCACCAAGACAGATTGACTTTAGCTTTGAGGTGGGCTGGGCTGGAGGGTAGTACACAAGATGGGAAAAACTTCAGGTCTCGTCCTTATTTTATTGGTGTCACAAGCAAGTTTGTTGGCTGCAGAGAGCCCCACTCCAGCAGTAACTTCGTAACTGAGAGGCTGGTTTTCCTTGTCCCAGATACAGGACAGCAGGCAGCAAGGAGAGGAATCGGCTGGAACCCGGAGCGTTTCATAACGTGGCAGCCGCTTGCTGAAAGCCCTGCAGACACAAAACAACATTTATTTTAAGTCTTGAGAAACATCTTCTACTAAGCATAAGAAAAAAAGAGTTTAAGTGAAGCAATATTTCCAGTCCCATAGGTGTATGAGGCTTTTTTTTTTTTTAGCACGTAAGTGCTTTTTATTTTTACTCTGCTTTTTAAGTCTTTCAAGTTCATGATTGTCTTTCTTATTTTTTCTTTTTTCTTACAAGAAAGTCTGGAATCAGGTCATTAGTTTAGAAACAAAAACTTTATTGAGAGTACCATATAAACACATAACTCCGAACATGAGATGTTTAAAAATAAAGCTGGTTTCACAAGAATTGTCCATCTCGAGGGTGATTTTCTGCTCTGAGTAAACACTTTGTTGACAGTTCTAGGAAACTTTTAATAACCTGTGGTCTGTGTCTGCTTTCCAAGCAGGTATCTTTCTCTTGCTTTTCTTTTTTAAGTATCTAGAAGTCTTCTCACCCCTGCAATGGCTGGTGGGGGAGGCCAGAAATGCAGCGTTGCAGCGTGACTTCGTGACGTGTGTTGAGTAGCACATGCTGCGCTTTCCAAATGCACGTGGAGATTTGCCTTTTTCATGCACTGGTCTCCTTAAGTGGCTGACTGGGCCCCTAGGATCCAGGCTGCGAAGAAGGTTTTTCTGAGTGAGGTGGCAGCTTCCTGCAGCGCTCCTGTGAGGACACCTCGCACATGTCTTCAGGATAGCTTTGAATTAAAAACAGTCCTTGTTTTTGAGAGGGAGTTGATAGACGAGTGGATTTCTTTGAGCTCAGTGTGATAAATATTCTAAAATCTGTTGTGCTTACAAAGCCGTGCTTTCAAGCTGCACACATCAAGGCACGAATAAAAGGTGGAAGAAGGCATCCTTATTCAGCACAAAGATTTGTACTTCACTGCTCCGCTGGTGCCAAGCGCCTGGAAATGCACTGTCCAAGGGGCAAGGAAGCAGCGTTTGGCCTGGCTGCTCCCTCCATCTGCATCTGCGATGTCCAGAGAATGCTCGATCCGACGGCCTGTCTCTGTGTGGCGCGTAAATCCCCTCCCGGGCTCCCAGGCCAGCTGCCTTAGACCGGCACTTCCAGGAGCGGCTGCTCTGCTCGTGTGGTTTGAATCGCTCAAGTCCTTGGCCCTGTGCCGTGAAGCGCCAGCAGAGGCATGCTCTAATTGCTCGTAAATGCACCGTCTGTCGTATTATTGTTTAATTATTCCAGCTTCTCAGCACCACACACTGCTTAGCGTCTCTCTTGCTATCTTTATTTAATTGAGTGAAAAAAAGCAGAGACTGGTGCTTCACTTACTTCACTTACTTCACTTTGTATTTATCCAGCATCCTTGGATCCTGTTTTGAAGCCCCAGCTTTTGTATGCAGAAGCCAGCCTTTCATATAGTCAATAATGTCAATATTTAAAGCATATGTTAGAAACAGAATCAATATTTTAACACATGGTAAACTCAGGCCATAAATCTCTTAACACAGAGAAATGATTGTATTATTATCCTTTGAAACACCCCTCCTCCCCCTGGGAACAAGGAGGGGAAAGAAAACTCTTGAATAACCAAGTCCTTGTTCGTACAATGCAGGACTGTTGCTGGCTTGTCACTTTGTCTGTGTTGCTTCTTTCTCTTCTGTCTACCACCCTCCTCTTTCTTCTGTGTCCGATGCCTTCGTCTTCGAGATCCTTCGTTCCCTCGCCCTTCGCTGCTGATGTTTTAGTTCACTGCAGGGGTATCAGCTCTTTCTTGCAATCACCTTGCAAAGGCCAGTTCCACTGCCCACTCCTTACTGTTTCACAAGCACGTCTGCGCTTTCTCCCATGCTTGCAAGGAACCCTAATAAGGGGCATTTGAAAAACAAACAACCCCCCCCCAAACCTGAGAGTCTTTCCCAGCTCTCTCCAACGCTCTCCTTCCCCATGTGGCCTACACAAAGCTGACCGCACGCGGACCCTTTCTTTCCTCATGCTTTCCCTGCCCACGACAAGCGCGTGACATTTTTCTGGTCTCACATTTAGCGTCCAGGCTCTTGGAGGCAGCGCAATCTTTTTGTACATCACCTAGCATATAAGATCAGGATCAGGCTGCTGTGCATGGGCACAGCAATAGTAAATATTAAGGTTGTTAGCACTCTCTCTGTCCTAGTTTTCGTGTCTCTGGGCACAAGGAGTCACATGGTGTCTTTTGGAAAATCATTCTGCACCTGAGTAGTTCTAGTTTTTCTGGATTTGTTTTTTCTCTCCTGAATCCTCACGTGAAATGTTCCTTTGTAGGTGGACTTCATACACTGCCCTGACTGGGCCAGCACCTTTGCTGGGGTTGTGCTTTTGGCTGAAATGAGAGATTATTTACTTCACATTACTTTCTGGTTTGACTGATTTTTTGCCCATCTCTTCCCTGCAGGAAAGAGCAATTTACATAATGATTTTGCTGTGGAACTGACTTCAGGCCTGACTGCTATTTGTCACCATTCAGGAACTCCATTCCTGGCTCCAGGAGAAGACTCACTCTTCCTCTTTAAGACCAAGAGACAAATGTTATATTTCCCCTCCCATATCCCTTTTATGTAAAAACTGCATCTTTAAATGAATTTAAATTTGGGCTGTTTTGGGTCAGTGTGCGATTTTATTGTATTTGGTTTTCCCTGGGGCCTCCCCAGCTCGCGGATCCGCACGTCCTCCCATTTCGGCAGGGAGTGAGCGGCTGCAGTCACCGTCAAGCGGCTCTGGCCTGAGGCCGTGGTTACCCGCGGGTACCGCTGCCAGCCCGGGCACGGGGCAGCGGCTGCAGCGGCCGTGACAGCCGCCCTGCACCGAGGTGCCGCTCCCAGGCACTGCTCGTGCGGAGCTGGTTACAGTAACCTACAGTAACCTCAAGCAAAACATGCAATAAAATTGTTTTGTCTTTCTGCAGCCACCCCTCCCAGAGACCTTTCCCCTTTCTTGGCTACTGTGGGAGCCTCCTTCCTCCTGCTTCACACCTTTATCAGCTACAACTGATAAGAGTGCCAAAGTGCTGGCTTCGGACCGGCCTTGTCAGAGGAGGCCGCCTGGCCGCACAGCTGGAGGCACCACAGGAGCTGAAGGAGAAACCTGCCCCCTCTTTCATCTACAACAGAGGCAGGATGGAGCCTTTTATGAAATTCATTATAGAAAAATCCAGGCTACTTTTATCCTAGCGTTCCAGCACACCAGTCCGCCTGGCACTAATCTTCCCGGACCTTACCAGGCGGGATGCAAGGTGCTGTGTGAAAGGGAGCCCTGCCACGTGCGGCTGCGGTGGGTCCGGCTGGAGGGGCCAGGCCCGCACAGGCCGGCAGCCCGCGCCGCGCGGGGAGCCTCCGCGACCAAGGTGCTGCACGTGGCAGAAAGCTGGGGAAGCCACGGCACGTTCGGCTTGGAAACACCGTCCTGGGGAGCACATGGCTTTTTGCATGGAATGGCCCATTCCCCAGGGTGGTCGCTGGAAATGGAGATGTCTGCAGGCAGAGTACCTAAGTGTAGGTTTATCCTTACGGCCTCCACAGGAAGCCCAGCACCTCCATGGGCTTGAACTAGCCCTTGCTCCCTAGTTTGGGCAGTTAATCTCGTCTTGGAGCTGCTGGCTATGACATTTGGGTGCTGCAGAGCCCAGCTCAGACAAGCTGCTCCACTGGAGGGCTTTGTGCTGGATCCTGCTTTGTGCTTATGGTTATCCTGGGATGTCGGCAAGAATGAGACGAGGGAAACGAAGCCGAGGCGAGTTGGTTTCTCTGCAGAGCGCCTGGTGGAGCTGGAATAACCGTCATCTGTTTCTGTTTAACTCAGTTTCCATTCCAGCCTTTCCCCTTTAGAGATAACCGAAGCCTTTAATTTGCACTGACTTTCATTGTAGAGGAAAGTAGGAGTTTATATCAGCGGATACTACTGTGTCTAGAATAACTACACTAAAATATATATACAATTATTTTCTCTCATGAATAAAAATCTCGTGCTTATTTCTGTTGTTTCTAATGTTGACTTTGAAAGACAATAAACTGATTGAACTGATTGACCTGGTTTGTGTAACTGAAGATAACTTCCTTGCAAACCTATGGATTTGCAGGGTGTTTTTGCCTTAAGTAAACTGAAAAACTAATAACATGAGGTAGTTAGGACACAGAACCTGCTTGAAAAAGTTTGTGTATTTGTTAGTAAATAAATAACAAAAAAAAATCACTAGTATCTCATGCATGGCATTTTGGATGTGCTGTTTCAGAGTTGATGTGTCCTGTTTTTCCACCTGGTGAGCCCCCATAGGACCTAGGGAGCCTGTTGGAAAACATGCCAAGGGCCTGACGCACACAGACATGTTCTAATGAGTTGAAAGCTAAAGCTGGCAGGACCAGATTTCTTTTCTTTTCTTTTTTTTTTAACATGATAGTTTTACAATCCTAACTTATTCTGCTGAGTTTAGAGAACAGAGGCACCTTAAACAAGCTCTGTTGTCCTCTCACATATCTATTTGCTTTGTAGAACCAGCAGGAGGAAAAAAAAAAAGATAAATTTCTTGTCACTTAGTAAGCAGATCAGACTCTGAACATACAGAGGAGACAACTGGTAAAAATAGCAACATCTTACTGTACCATAGCTGGAGAACGGTTCAACAGAGCACCACACATTGAGGTTCCCCTTCTTTGTAGCCTTCTTCGTATTGTGCCAGCACCTCGCCCTCAGCAGAAGTTGTCGCGAAGGTGGGTTAGTTTCATGAGGGTTTTCAGTGTGGCCAATTGTCTCGTGGGCTGCTCTCCCGGGGTACCAGCTCCTACAGGCTCTGCATGTCTCCCTGCATCCTCTGGATTTTGCAGGGGAGGGACAGAAGACACCGCAGAGCTGAGGGACTGAGTGTGCTGGGATGAAGACACCAGCAAAAAGAGCCAGGAAAGTCACTGACAATAGACGGTGAGACAAAGAACCAGACAAAGGAGGCTGAACCTGCTGAGAGGAGCAGCAGCTGGAGGCACCCTTGGAGGTAGAGAGTGGCAGGGCAGGTGATCAACACCTGGAAGCAGAGTGGGCAGAAGCAAAAAGGAAGGAAAATGAGTGCCGTGGGAGGCCGCCCCACACAGGCGGGAGCCAAAGGGAAAACCAGTGGGAAGGGGCACGGCAGGGTGCACTCCTGAGGACACCCTTATTCCCCGGGCTGCAGTGGGACAGGAATTCCCTCCGCCTACCCCTTGCTTCCCACCCATTGAGTAATCCCCAAGCCAAAGAAGAGTCTCTCGCGCCCCCAACTTTACCCCCTTGCACAGAAATGGCAGGAATTTAGTGTCCTGGGATGAGACGGCAGCTGCTGAGTGTGAGGGAGGTGGGGTACTCTTCTAGGTAGCTGACAAAAAATTTACAATTTAGAAGAGAAAATGAAAAGGCCAAGTGAGAAGGCTGTGAGAGAAAGGGTCAATTCCCTTGCTAAGAAAGGGCAAGGGATGCACACATTTGTACACATTTGTACATTTGAGGTACATGAATTCAGTTGAAGATGATTCTCTGATCTTGTGGTCAGCCTAGGCAAGCTTAACAAACTAATTGTTTCTAGTTCATTGTGTAAGAGCTGGCTCCTAATAAATCACTCGGCTTTGCAGAAACATGCTTGAAACAACTGGGTAAATACAAAATAGCCTTAGGAATGGTCTTATGAATCCACCAAATAACCCAAATTCCACGCATGCCCCTCCACTGCTGCTCTTGATGAAGGTTACAGTCCTCTCCTGTTATCTGTTTCTGTTTCTGCAAGAGGGGCAGAGGTCTGGGTCAGCACTGGTGATAACCCATGGAAGTGCTGGGCTGCCACATGATCCCGCCCCGATGGTTTTCCTTTTTAACAGCACATAAAACTCCGTGCATATGAAAGGAACATTAGCAAGGTTGCAAAGCCAAGCGTTTAAAAGTTAGGCAATATCCAATTGAAAGTCGCCTGCGAAACCTTAATGCAGTGCCTGCGTGCAGGTAGGTTGCAAAATGCTCTTTAATTGTTTCACATGCTGCTCATCCCAGTTCGAATGGCAGTAAGTCAAGATCCTCTCACAATTTCACAGGTTTTCTAAGGAAATGGGGACAGAGAAACTTCTGCCTTACTGTCTGTGGATATTCCTTTTAGGAAAGTTATGTTGCACCAGGTTTGAAATAAGGGCCTGTGTAGCCTCCTGGGGCTGACAAGAGGCCATTAATGAATATTGCTAAGAGAAGTGAATATTAATCTCATCTTCTACACTGCATGTGATACCAAAGCTCTGGAGAGAAATTGTGCTCTGAGTTTAGGGTGGAGTTTAGCTCCCCAACATGCAGTATGAGGGTATAAAATTACTCCATTTGTGCAGGTTCCATGTGTATGAATTCTGCCTTTCCAAAAAAAAAAGTCTGCTAGTTTTGACTTGGCACAGGTATTGGGGCAGTCATTAGCCTAATCTCATACGAACGTATTTAAGGAATTGAAGAGAAGGGCAGAGTTATCAGTGTGAAATTAGCTGGGTGATTCCCTTACAACTGCCTTACTTCAACTTCTCAGTTTTGTTTCATCATGCAAAAGAGCAAAACAAGCTTCTTGACTACAAGGGCTTATTAGATTTCAAAGCCTGTTTTTTAAAGTGAAGCAAGTAGAAATGGAAATGAATTCTGTGAAAGATACACAATAACCCCAGCATCTCTGCTGTGTACATAACTTCTCCAATCCCAAATGCAAAAGGGCTGTGGCACTTTGCACAAAAGGAGCCTTAGAAATGTAAAGGTGCCCTAGGCAAGCAACAAAACATGCAGATTCTCCTTACGCTTGGTGAATACACCAAACCATGATCCTTTAAGGGAGAAAATAGCATTATATGCAGCAATCTGTTTGAGCGCAAATAAACTGCACAAGAAAAATACTATTTCAAATGTTAAGCTTTTCAAGGCAAAGAACATATCTGCATTTATCTTGCAGGAGGCTGATGTACTGCTGGCACTCAGCTCTTACCAAATAAAAACAAATAAATATCCACTCCTTGTAAGATGTATCATCCCTAGGGAATTCTCTCTGGTATACCGAATTCCAACCTGTGATCCAAGATGCTGGGAAGCTAATTCTGCTTTTAGCACGAAACAGCATTACTAGTGAAAAAGCATGTAACCAGATTGAAATGTCTAATTTGACAAAGAATCATAGACACTGGGAGAACCCCAAAAATTGAATGTCAATAACATTAATGAACTGAAAGCAGTCTCAATGGCCTGAAGAACTGTGAAAAATGGCGGGGAATAGTGGATACCTAGATGTGATACTGTGGTGCAGGAAACAGCTCCCATGCCTGTTCATGGTTGAGGTGCTGCTGAGCTGGCTGCTGTGCCAGGTAAGCACGGGGCTTTTAACAGGATCCGTCCAGACCTACAGATCGGCTCACCCAGGCCAGTGCACAGGACCCCTTCGGGGCCTTAGTGTGCCTCAGAAAATTAAAGTTACGCTGCTACTACCACTGTAGTGACTCTGCTGGGCTTGGAAGTGAAAACAACTGGGAGTGTGCGGGAGTTCAGCACGACAAGGGCTTAATAACAACGAGCAGGTATAAGACGCCATCCAAGAACTGGCTTTTCAATCCCATCTAAGCTCCACAGCGGAGCGCAGCTGCTCTGTCGGCGCATTTCTCCGGCCCCGGGAAGGGCTGCCACCACCCACCGCCGCTCCTCGCAGCTCCCAGGGCTCCCCTAACGCCGGCCTGCTCGCTAACCTGCGCTTTCTGGCCATGCGAGGCGGCCCCGCGGCCCCCCGCGCCCGCCATGGCCGCCGCGCCCCGGCGCCGCCTCGCCTCGCTGTCACCCCTGGCAACAGGAGGGGCGG
>JAUBNY010000230.1:3788045-3819370 GCA_032275445.1 Crypturellus soui
ATGTTTGGTTTTCTACTGCTTATCCCCCCGCTTTTCACCTTCCGATGCTGCCTGCTCGTTTATTTATTTATTTGTATCTCCTCCGACATCGCTGGGTGCTGCTGTTTGTGACATCCAGGGCGTAAAAGTAGGTGGTGGTCGCATTAAGCCGCGCTTATTTGCAGCCATATTCCAGGCAGCGGCTGCGGGTGACGGCGCTGCAGCCCGGCCGCGCGCGGGGAAGCCTCGCGCCTCCATCCCGTGCGTTACCGCCCGGGCGCGTTCATCTTAGCAGCCCCCTTCTCCGGTGGATTCCTGCGGAGCGATTTTGGGCTCGACTCCTTTGGTTTTCCCTGTAGTTGTCCCCTGCTCTGTCTGTGTGAAATGGAAGGTTATTTTAGTGACCGGGAGGTGGATTCCTCCTCGCGCAGGCTGGTGTTTGCAGCCGCCAGGGCTCCCGTGCGTGCGGCGGGGCAGGACACGCGCGTCGGCCAGGACTAATTTCATATGTGGCCTCGTAGCAGCGGAGGACGAGCGCGGACAAAGCTCTCCGTGTGCCCGCAGCGCTGCGCGAGGGTGCCCAGGAGGAGCCCCGAGGAGGCTGCAGCCTTGCCCTGCGTGCTGCCCGTCTCCTCCGGCCCTTGCCGGCGCTGCCGCGGGTCCCCACGGGTTTTCCGTACGGGTGGCAGCCGGGCTGGGGGCGCGAGCGGCGCTGCTCGCTCTCCAGCGTGACACGGAGGCGCTGGGAGGGGCGTCTCTTTGTTGTGGTGACACTTGGGTCTGGCTGGCGGCTCTGTTGTCCCCTGCCAGCGGGCACCCTCGGCGACCCTCCTCGGGCCGCGGGCTGTTTTCCTCGGCTGTTCCCACGGCTCAAACGCAGAAATTGAGTTTCTGGGTGTTCGGTGGCACGGGCCCCTGTGAGGAAGCCCGGGGGGGTTTGTTGCTGTTGCCCGTGGCTTTCTAGAAACGAGTGTTAGTGCCGAAGCACCGCGCTGCGGTCCTTGCGTGTCGTGACGAGGCCCAGCCATCCTCGTTTGGGGCAGCAGCCTGTGAGCGGGGCTGCGTGCGCCGGCATCGTACGTGTGCCCGCGTGTGTTGATCGCATCGGGGCTGGGGAAGCATCTCCTTGTTATGAACGAGCAGGATCAAACCTGACCCCTTCCCGACACAGCCAGGGCGATAAGGAGCTGGCCTGCGCTGAGGGGTTTCGGCTGTTTCTGAGGCAGCCTCGCGGGTAGCCGGGCAGGCTCTGGAGACGCCGCTTCTCCCCGGCGGCGGCTGCTCCTCGGTGCCCGCAGAAAGGTGGGAACGTGTGCGCTTGCAGGGAGCGCGGCGAGCATGGATCCTGGCTGCCACCGGCTCCCTGCCCACCCCGGGCACCTCCAGGCTCACGTTCGTTACTCAGTTATTATTGCACTGTGGGGTAGCTTGGTGGGCACTCCTTTAATCAAGCCCCTTCTTGCTTTCTTTGTTTTTTTTCAAAGCCTCCTGTTTATTTTCCTTGCCTGCAACTCTGCCTCTCAGAGGCGATGTTTCTGCCTCGGTCACGGTGGGTTTGTGCGGGTGTGTGAGCGCCAGGGCCGGGGAGGACACCGTAGTGGAGATGAAACAGCCACTTGTAGCTAGATGGTGCAGATAAAAAGACGCTGTGTTTACCTTAGGACTGTACCGGTTAAGACTGTACTGGCTGACGTATTTCAGGCTGTTTGATACAGAAGTTGGAGTATGCGACAAAATGTACCGAGCTAAAACGTAACAGGTTGTCTAATGAGGAGGTAAGGCTTGCGGTCTTAGCCATTGATCTTAATTTGCTTTTTTTTTTTTTTTTTTTTCTCTTTTGTGCTGCATTGCTTGGGCTTGACTGTGTTGTGAAATGCAAATAACATGCTATTAAATGCGGGCATCCTCCAACAGGAAATTTTGTGCAGCAAAGGCATTTTCGATATAGCAAAAACCTGAACAATAATCGTTTGAAAGGGGATTTTAATTACCGAAAATGTTTCCATTGTAAACCTCTGAGTAATGGATGTGCTTTGTACTGGAATTATGCAGTGTTATTTATTTACACACACGAAATTCTTTAAGCTTAATTCTGGCCTGTGTAAAGATCATTGCAGTTTAAGAAGTGCTTAATCTGTGTAGTGCCACAGTAGGGAGGGAGGTACGTTTGAGTACAATCTGCCATATGATTGTAGTCGGGCTGCTGAACCTGAGAGTACATCGAGAGGTTGGGAATTGGTATAGGTAAATACCATGATCCACGGGCAAGGAACTTCCTTAATGCTCTGGCACACCTGTGTGCTTGGGTTGTTTACTAGTGTTTTACTGATATATGCCTGATGCCCACACTATTTTTACCTCTTGCTTTCCCTCCAAAAGCGGGGATGTCCCCTGGATCTCTGCGTGGACACCGCTCCTCTTTCTGTTACAAAACCCTTCTGCGGAGAGTGGCGTTTTGCGCAGGGCAGAAGGGGCCGTGCGCTACTGCGGCCCGGTGGTTGCTGCTTGCCCGACCGTCGTATTGGCGCTTGCCGCATCGGCCATGTGAGCTGTGTCCTGGCCCGGACCTTCGTCCTGTCGCGACAGGGCCACGTGCTGATCTTGTACCTGCTCTTTGTTTGCATCTTGGGCTGATTCATATTCAAAGCAGGAGATACAGAGCGACCCGAAAGGCTGTTTCCACGGAGCACTGGGGATCCCTTGTGTGCCTGGGTGGACCCTGTGTCCCTGCGTCCTTCCCGTTGGATTTGTGCGGGGCTGGAGAGGCTGCCACCGGCACAAATAGCCCTTCCCAGTGCTCCTGGCTTGGCATTATACTGGCTGTATAAATATTGCAGTACAACTCCCTGCCTTCTCTTGCTGCTCTGTCTGCTGAGGTTTAAAATACACTTTCTGTAACATAGATCTTGCTCGTGGCTGTCACTGCTTTGGAGAGGGGATCTAAAGTGCATCTTTGTTACGGTGAAGCCTGTTTGCCACGAGATGCGATTTTAACTTAGCCATGTTCTTGTCTCCCACTCCTCCAGCCCACGGGTTGATACAGGCAATTAGAGGAGAAAAAAAAAAGAGCATTTTTTCGGCAACTATTTTTTTATATTTTGGGGACTGTGAAGCGTGTTTGTTTGAGACTCAGTTCTGCGTGTCTTCCCTTTCTGAAACTCCTATAGGTATCTAGGAGAATATTCTATGTGTAAGAAATGTAAAATACGGTGCCACTGTTGTTTTGGTGCTGAAATATTTAATGGCTTATGACTAACTCTACCAAAGGTACTCTGACTTTCCTTTCAAACTATAAATGCAGTGATGTGACTGAAACCAGGCACTCCTCTTGAGAGCTGGTCACCGATTGCCAGCACCTTTCTGTCATAAGATGCTTTTCAGAGTTGTTCAGTAACAGCATGTTGGGTCATGACACTTACCTGACTCTGGCTGATTAGTAGATGCATGATGACTTTTCAAACATAACACGAAATGCCAGATTTAAAAGATCAGAATTCATTTAATGTAACTACAACAAATTTGGGAATGGATAAGGTGGAAAGTCTCACACACACACACACACACACACACACACACACACACACACACACACACACATATATATATATTTATTTATTTATTTTGTTTTTGGTTAAATATTTATAATCTTAGAGTTCACCTGTCTTAGGTGGCTTACCTTAGTTCATGGAAGCAGCACCAACAGAGCTTTATTAACTCAAATGTAGATGGCCACTCTTCAAAAGAAGTAGTAATTGTTCAGGTTAATGGTATGATGAATGACCCCATTATTAAAGCTACAAAAGCATAATTTTCTGAAACAATATTTTAAGAAACGATAAATTTGCTTTGAACTTGCATGTGGTCATAGTCCTTTTACTGTTTGAGATGTTGTTCAAAATGCTTATCTTGCAGTATATTACTAAAATACCATATTTTAATGCTTATGTGTATGTTACAATTTGAGGTGTAGAAGAAATATTTCTGTCTGCCACAATGAATATGAGGTTAAAGAATGTTAAATGAAAGAGTAGCCGTGAAACTCTTGCACTGGAGAAGTTTCAGATGTAACGTGTTTGTATTGCACATATATATGGATTTTAATTATGCCTTGGGTATTAATGGAACTGTTGGGTTTAGTACCTAGAGCAGCTCTGCAAAACCATTGAGGATTTGTCGTTGCATTTAGATGTCTACTTGCAATGTTCCCATTCTAATGGGAATTATTATTAATCCTACTAAACCACTCTTGAAATTGAGCAATCAGAAACATCGGTTGATCTTTCACGTTGTGTTGATTAGAGCCAAAAAATATCACATTTACTTGTTACTGTTAATGATGAAGAGCCCCAGAGACCAAGGCCTGTTCCTTATCCTTAGACAAATCGGTATCAGTTGGGCATCTCTCCCTCTTTTCTTTTTCTTTTCTCCGTCTCGGCCATCTAAATGTTGGCAAATAAGGGCTTCTGCTCTCTGTTCCCTTTAGTAAAAGGCCCCTGTCCAGGGACTGGGAATGATGGCAACCCGGAAAATTGTGATGTGTGGACTGTCCAGTCTTTTGTGTAATATGATTTTTTTTTTTTTAATTGAATCTCTATGTATGATAACTGCAGGTGACTAAGTAGTGAGCAGGTTGAGGCTCTTTACTGAGCTTCAGGCTTTTTCTATTTTTTCTCCAGGTTACATGTAATCAAGACAAATACTGAAGTTTATGCAGTTCTCATTTAAAAAAAAAAAACCCCAACCCTGTAACCACACTCGCACACATGCATAAAAACCCAAACACCCACCCCTAGTTGTCCGAGCTAAATAACTGAACAATCCTTGTTTTCTTTGCTCTGGGAACTGTTGCATTTCTGAAATTGTAACTGTGCAGTTTTGTGCTTTTTGCACAGCTCCCCCCAAGCTTGAGTCAGCTGCTGCAGAAAAGCAGAACTGTGTCCAAGGATGCCCGTGCAGAGGAGTTGTCTTCAGGTTTCCTTATGCTTTTAAGTTCAGTTTAGAGGTCTTTAGTGACACGCAGGTCACTGCGTGTAGCAGAGAGAACATGACTTCACTGGCAAACTATATGGCTCCTGGAGGCATCAGGTGGCTCCATATGTAAACAAAAGCCCATAGCAGTCTAAAATAGATGTTCATAAAAATAAACAGTGCAAAAAGCGACCTCCTAAACAAGGAAGTGCAGGGCTACCACAGGATCCATCTATTAGTCCTGCAAAATGCTGATCACAGCAGAGTGTGGAGGACTTGTCATGGAAATCTGTCTTGCTCGTCTCTGACATAGCACTTCAATTACATATATTTATTTTACTCTCTTTATTGTAGACAAATGATTGCACAATCAAAAAGTCGAAAAGTGAGAAAAATCCTAAAAAATAACACGTGTTGACATGTTTTACGTGATTTTCTTTTTGAAGGGATGATTAGTTCAAATGTGTCTGTTAATGTGTTAAATCTGTAACAGTTGCTTTTCTAGTAGACTGCAATTCTAATGGCTAGTCATAATATACAGGATTTGCGAAGCATAAAAGTCGCTTTGATTTTAGAATACTGGCAGGTTGTGTGAATTATACTGGAAGTTATTGATAGTTTATGATTTTTCATGAGAGAAGAAATGTGCTAGTATAAACTGACTGAGGGTGCCTGAGAACTTGTGTTTATGCCACAACCTTTGTTCTCCAAGTGCCTCTAACTCTTGGGCTCTCGCACAGGCTGCTCCTTAAGGGAGATTTCAGGCTATCCTATATATCTTATTTTCATAGCAGGCTGCTTATTTGCTTTTTTTGAATATTTCGGCAATTGCTTGGCAGCTTTCTCCACAATATATTGTGTGTGGTGGGCCTAGCAGGGAGAGAAACAAAAGTTTGAGTGTTATAACTGCAAGTAGTAATTCCTATAATACATAAGACAACTTGAACTATGTCATGTCTTCAGCTTAACCTAAAACACTGAAAAATAAATTTATCATTAGTCATTACTTCTCCGCTCCCTCCCGCAGAAGAAGCCTTCAGAGAATTATTGGTAGTTATTTTTTGGTAGTTATTTTTTGCCTATCAGCTGCCTTTTGGAAATGGCTTTTTGCAGTCCACTCTTTTGCAAACCTCCACGGCAGATCTGAGCAGATAGCAAGGTTTCAGTTACATGCTTCGCTGTAATATTATCTGTTTTATTCTTTGTGCAAATGAAGATTCCGTTTATTGAACCAATTAGCTGCTGGGTGTAAGCCAGAACTTTCTCCTGAAATCAGAATTAATGAATAAACCAATTGCACTGGAAGGATTTTCATCCTGCGAGGATGGTGCCCGCGCCTGTGTGGCTGGCAGCACTCGGCTCTGCTGCTGCTCCCAGCCCTTTCTGCCCGCTGGCTCCACTGCTGCTCTGCTCGGAGAAGGAATCGCTGAGGCTGCTCCTGCATCCTGTGGTAGTGGAAGCTGAAACATTCTCAGAACCCAGGCTGTGTAAAAATAAAAGGGAAAGGGGTGAGAATAAGGAACTGCTGCTTTTTGTCCGTAATGGCTGCTTGTGGCTCTCCAACTGCGTGTTTGCCCCTGGCTGCGTTCTGCTGTTGAAGCACTGCAGAAACCCGAGTCGTTTCTAAACTTGCTCTTATGGCACCTATCTGAATCACAAATGGTTAATTCAGAGTGATTAATGTCTCTTTGATTTTTTTTTTTTTTTTTTTCTGATAGGTGCTGTCAGTTTTCTATTAAAATAGAAATAATGTCTGTGCTTGGGCACAGACATTACAGGGAAGGTTGTATCTTTTCTAAAGCAGAAATGGGACTTGGCTGCTGTGCTGTGGGTGCTGTGAGTCAGTGGGCGCTGAACACCCAGCTCTACCACGTGCCCGAGAGAGGTGCCCAGCTGGGCGACCTGCTCTGAGACTACAGGAGGGAATTCCAGGCCGGAGCTCTGGAGCTCTATGTTCTTTGTGGGCAAGGGAAAGGCAGAGCAAGGCAAGTGCTGCCAGACACTTCCTGCTGCAAAACTAGTCTCAGGAACTGAAGCCAGGTAGGGTAAGATGTGAGGTGCTTGGCGTGGTGCAGCACATGATAAGATGACGGGTAGCAGTGCTGCCCGAAAGGATCCTGACCTTTGTGTAACCAGCTTCTTCCATCCTGCCCTTCGGTTGCAGAGTCACCTTCTGTCAAGATTACTTGGCCCCAGATCTGACCCACCCATTCTTTTAAGATAATTTCCATTCATAAATGTGGGAATCGGAGAATGTATCTATCATCTTTGCTAAAAATACTGAGAGGGTTAGTTCTTCTTAGTTCCACATTAGTTTGAGTTAATGGTGTGTGTAAGATGTGGGTATACGGCTTAGTTTCTTTAGGCAAATGTTTATGCAGCATTTGCATCATGTAAAGTTGCATAATGAGAAATCTGTGTCTGTCACAACTTCCAGTTCTGTGACTTCCAGTGTCTGCTAAAACTGCATATGTTTATGTGTGTGTATATTTATATATTATATATTAATTAAACCTACTTCCTTTAAGCAGACAGACTGTAGCCATTTGCGCACTGCTACTTCTCTTGAGCCGGCTTGTTGCCTGTCTTTGAGGTAAGGTTTCAAGAATGTGTAAAGTGATCAGTTCTTTACAACTGTAATGAAAAGAGTATTTTTAGAGCTGCACAGAATCATAGAGCCATTATGGTTGGAAAAGACCTTCAAGATCAGAGTCCAACCGTAAACCCCTCACCACCCTACCTGCTAAACCGTGTCCCTTGGAGCCTCATCTACACGTGTGTGGAGCACTGCCAGGGCTGGGGACTCCACCACGTCCCTGGGCAGCCGGTTCCAAGGCTTCTACTGAGGAGCCTCTCCAGGGGTGTAAAGTTTGTCAACCCAAAGCAGGGGAGGGAGAGCAGAAGGCCCTCGTGCCAGTGGTAGTGTTAAAATGCTGGTTGTTTTCTAGTGCTTTTGCTAAAAGTGCTGCTCGCTGATCAAAAGTAAATGGCCAGGATTTGATAAACGGTGGGAATGTTCTTTAAAGCCCTGTTTTGGTTGGCTTATAAGGTGCTACTTAATATGAAGTCTATGTTGACCAATTATGATAATGTTAATTTCAGATTTCCAAAATTTAGGAATTGTTTGGATTTTCCTTGCTTCCAACTTGCTCATCAGTAGCTGTAGAGCGGTATAAATCCTGATCCCAGACACATCCTGGGGGGGCTGGTTATATCATCCATTTTTGTCCATCTAATGTGACCACCAGCACTTTCAATCTGAGAGTACTGTTTGGTTTTGATTATTATTAATATGCAGCTTCTAGCACTGCCTTGTGTTCACAGCCTCGTGTAAATAAAATATCCAGGCTTCACAAACAGTGACCATTTGAAATGAGTTTTTCTGACGTGAAAGCATAAGCATGTGATTGCAGAACAGACTGATTTGTTTCTTGTAAGTCACGCTGTTCGTCTGCCTGTGAAGCTTGCTCTCTTATGTGAGCTGTTGGAAACCTGTTCCTGAGATGCTGATATTCTTGTAGTTGTACCGTTACTTTATTTATTTGTTTTTATTTTTAAAACTTATTTGACACAATGCATTGCGATCTGCAACGTTCTTTGCTGTGTCATTTGCAGTTTTCACACTTTGGATGACAGTGTGGTGGTTCTTGAAGAAGCAGTGGGCATTTTATGCAAGTCTTCCAATGTATGAAATAGCATGTAGAAATAATAAGTATGAATTTGAGAACTCCTGAAACTAATATAGACAAAAAAGATTTTTAACTGGAACACTTTTTTAACTGGAACATGCCACTGGCTTGGCTTTGGTGCTTGCGTACTTACTTATTTTTTAAGTAAGACTTTAAGACTTCGGCATGCTCATTGTAATCTTGCTCTCTGGAAATGCCTGAAGTTTTCCCTTATGTTTTTATTTTTTCTTTGCTATTTAAAAGGAAAACCCAAGTAATGCTCTGTTGATCTGGGGATATGGTCATAGCTTCCACTTTCGTTACTGTTTATGCTGCTTTTGGTATGAAGCCATTTTAGTTTTGAGGTCACTAATAGTTAAATTCCAGTTAAAGCATGAACACTTTTAGTGTTTTGTGTGACATAAACGTGAAAAAGCTTCTCTGTTTACTTCAGCACTATACTAAATAATGACTTTATTAAAAGTAAACCTATTGATTGATTGCTTTTTTTCTTATAAATCCCTGGGAGTTGTTTCCCTAGTTCAGCACCTGCATTTAGGAACTGTTTGTTGATGTATGAATCCAAGTCCTTAAAATACTGATCAAATGACATTATGATTTGCAATTATTTTTTACTCAGTGGGAAAGCCCGTAGGTTTCTGTCTTGTCCTAGGAGTCTGTATTCTATGTGTGTGTGTGTGTGTGTGTGTGTGTGTGTGTGTGTGTGTGTGTGTGTCTGTATAGATACTGATTTTCTTGTTGTTGATCTAATGTAGGATTCAAAGTGAAAGTGAAATGGATGTTTTTTTTCCCATTTTCTTACAGTCAGTGAATCTATTGCAGTCTTGGTGTCTTCTCCAGATACCCAAGGTCTGATGTAGAGTCATTTGAGCTGTCTGTCTTTTTTTTTTCTCCTTAAAACAAAACCTCAAACCTTTTAAGCATAATTTTAAAACTGCTGATTTTTTGGTGTTACTTCTGCCAAAGTTATATTATGATATCTTTAATTTCTTCATCTTGGTCTCATTCATCTTGAAAAATGTCGTCCACTAAATGGTGAAAGTAAGTTCAATTACAATTCAGAAGTTTTGATTTCAGTGCTTAAATGTTAAGCCTATGTTTCTATTTTAGCAATGTGTATGAGGGATCAGGGTATCCTAATTCTGTAGGAATCTAGCAGATTCCTACAGAATTATGGTGTTACTGTAAATGAAAGGGAGGACGTGAACCCACAAAATCATCTCATGAAGATATCACAGATATCACAGTCTTCTGGGGAGAGACTAAGAGCTCTTGAATTACAAGTTTATTAATAAATGCTGAAGACAGCCTGCAGGAGTAAGTCTGGTAGTGGTAGGGATCTTCTGGCCTGGATTTAAAGCTAATATTATTTGCCTTGTAAAATAAACTAGAGGTTATTTGTGAGATAAGAGCAGTGAAAGAATGTGATTTACGCAATCTGATAGGAAGAGATGTATGAGGAGTTAGAGACTGACACAAAAATTGTCAAATGATGGAGAATGTGATGGACAATTCTCTCCCACCCATCCACCAACCCCTACTACCACAGTTAAAATTCATGCTTGATAAGCATGAATGCTTGGTCTAAAATTTCTGCGTATGTGTTACTTGTGAATTTGATCCCCATGGGATACTGAGTTAATAAAAGTTGATTTTTTTTTTATATGTCTTCATCTTTTTTATTTAAAACATACGCTTATATCATTCATACTCTGGCAATTGTCAGCAATAGTGTTACTCATTGTATCTGTAAGAATGACAGAAGCTTTTGGTTTGGTAGGAATTTCTGTGTTACAGATGGGTGATACGGAGCTTTCTGGACCGTAGCCACTTTGCCTCCTTCGCTTTGAGGCATCCTGGTTGGAGAGAAAGGGAGAAAGGAGGAATTGCTGGGCAGAGAAGCTGCCCCAATTTGCACAAGCTCAGGGTTTGAGGGAGCTGGAGGCTGTCTGGGAGGGGATGGTTCCATGGGCCATGTGTCACCATCCTTCAGTCCCCCTTTTTATTTGTCTATTTTTTGTTGTTGTTGTTGTTTTGTTTTTCCTTAAGAGATTAAAGGGTCTCCTCAATGCTTTTTCCTTCGGTTCGTCAGCTCCAATGTTCTTTGCATCCTCGTGGTGCTCTTCTGCACTTATGTGCCCTGATTCTGGGCATGTTCTGGAGAGTTTTGTTGCGCTGAAAACTGTGTAATCCTCCAGGTTGGTTTGTGAGCCTGTATACCGTGCCCGAATGCTCTTTGCACGTGTTGCAGACATTTTTTGGATTAAGCTTGTTCCAAGAAGGGCTAATTCTCTCCTAATGTGACTTTCTCCAACTGTGTTACTGGTAGCACAAGCATCATCCAGGCAGCAAAAATACTCATCTGCGTCCGCTTTACGGTGCTCCAAAGCAGAGATGCGAAATGGGTGAATGTCCTGGGCCCTCTCTTTAATAGGGGCAGATATTGCGGGACACAAGGGCTGCCCCCATGGAGGGGAACACGGCGCGTGGGACTGGCTCGGCTCTGCTTGCCCATCCTCAGCCCCACTGACATCTGCCTTGTGCACGGGCGTCCGCTGCTCCTGACTTCACTGCTGTTGGAAACGTGCTGAGCTAGTGTAAAGGTTGCGTTTTTCT
Source organism: Crypturellus soui (assembly GCA_032275445.1). Taxonomy (NCBI): domain Eukaryota; kingdom Metazoa; phylum Chordata; class Aves; order Tinamiformes; family Tinamidae; genus Crypturellus; species Crypturellus soui. The sequence goes on from JAUBNY010000230.1 coordinate 3,799,298, forward strand.
TCATTAGTCACTCGTTTTATTATAACTTTTTAAGGGCTTGTGAACAGATTGGATGATTCTTGGCTGTACTTGAACACATACAAGTGACATCTGTTTGTTGTCTGTTTTGAAGGGCAGCAAGGTGCGAGAATGTTATTCATTACAACTGTGCGCACAGGAACATTTTCCTGGTCTCATTTTGTCAGAGCGGTGGTATGAGCTTCCATGTTATACTGAGCTATCCTACTTTATTTACTTGTCTTTAAGTTATGAGAAAATAATGAGGCAAAAGGCTTATTTTTGTACGACAGCTGTGCCATATTCAGTCAAGTTTGTGCCTGATTTTTTTTAATGACCTTTATCTGCATAAAACTATTACATTTTTTCAGTTGTACGTTTTTGCTACTGTATTGCCCTGTATTGTCTTACAGTACGTAAACCTCTCAAGCTAAAAAGTGTATCGTGCAGTTGGTTTTCGGCAAGCAGAAGTCATATGTTTTTTCACTATTTCTAGTAAAAATGTCATTGAAGACATTTGTTTCAAAAAAAAAAAAAAAAAAAACAACCTAATCTGAACAGATTTTGAAGAATCTGTTTGGAAAGAATATTGGCTCTTTTTATTTTTTCTTCTGTTCCCCCCTCCTTGGAAAGAAAACATCTTGTTCCTGTGAAGATACTCAATTTGTCATGCGTTTTCCAAACTTGTTATTGTATGTGAAATCATCTTTTAATCAGGCTCCTAGTTAGGAGCAGAATAGTGTTCACACTGCTGTTAACTCATTTATTTGCAGACATTTTTTACTTGAAAATGTTTGGATGAGCATTGCTATATTTCAAATATCTCTTCTTCAGCAGCCCAACCCAAAATATAAGGACATGAATCTTGCAAAACTTCTTTTTTTTTTTTTTTTTTTTAATATATATTTGGAAAGACTAGTAGTTTAGGCTAAGCAGCATACCTCTTGTAGGCTTCGCAAACTTCTAGCTGACATTTGAAAGGAGTGCTCTGCAGGGCTGTGTTTTTATTTATTTTAGCAAGCAAATGTAGAAATGCAAAGATTCATAAAGTAAATGCTAGGTGACCTAAGGTTTCCTCCTTTCCTGAGCGACGCTAAGTTAATTTGCATTTAATCGGTAAAATCATGTCTGCGGGGTGGCTGGCGTGCAGGAAGCTCAAATTCGAGCTCGTTTCCTTGGCCCTGCTGTTGCATCTTGTTCTGGTTTTGCAAATGCCTGTGGAAATGGAGTCTCTACTCAGTATTTACATAGTGTTCCTCTCTGCAAGGCAGTGAGCATCGTCTTGGACTGACTGAACGTCCGTCTGCGCCGCGGCCGGTCTTGGGCCTTGCTGCAGCCTGTTCGTTTCTGTGTCTGGGATGTTATTTGGGCCCTCCCGTGGGTCCCTGGTGCCCTCAGCCTCCTGTCTGGCTCCTGGTGCAGCTCCTGCCCGCTGCTCCCTGGCCCCTTGGCCGCTGTCTCCTCTGTGGAGAGGGTGGATGGAGGAGGAGGTTCCTCAGCTGCGACGGGGAGGCCTGTTGAGCCGCTGTGCATTGGACTCGCGCTGCAGGAACCCTGTGTATCCAAAGAAGCTGCGTGTAGGAGTGCAGCAGGCTGTGGCATTATGAAATACTCGCTTCGGGTTGGCTAGGCTAAGAATTTTTTCCCCGAGTGCCTATAAATTACAGGGCTTTTGCAGGGCTTTTAAAGTTGCCTGAAGTGAGTTTGTGGCAAAATTCACCGTGACACCAGTGCAATTTCCTAATCGGCTTCAGATCCCTACTCGGAAACAAAACTGTTTTTTGAAACAATTTTTATGAAATTGGTGAAAGAATTGCCATCGACCCAAACCACGCAACGTACTGCTTCCAGCAAGGCCACAGCCTTTTAAATCCAATCCCTGTCCTGCCCCTTCCCTCTTCTCGCAGTCCTGAAGCCTGAGGGCTGCCCTGCAGCTGTAGGGGGATATCTGGGAATATTTGTCTGGAGAAGTGAAGCCTGCAAAGGTTCAGCGTGATTAAAGCAGCTTTTACCGCAGATAGTGCTGGCTGCATGCAGCTATGTAAGTGCCACCTCCATCACCTGCAATATGAATCTATTCGCTTAAATAATATTTCACTGCTTTATGTCACTATGTTTAAATCTGTTGTGCTCTTGGGAGAAAACATTTGAAAGCTTTGGAAAAGGCTTGGGAGCAATTTTTATCCTGCCTCACCTCATCGTGGTGTGTAATGAGCCTGCGTTTCTGCGGTGCTGTTAATTTACCAAGTCCCAGAGGTATTTCTGGGTTGCACTTGCTACTCAAGCTCCATTTTGGTGCGTTTTCCAGCACAGCCCCCGCTGGATAAGGGGGGGCCATAAGGCAGGGTGATCCATCCCGTCACGTTTCAGCAAGTCTTTGCTAGGCAAAGAGAGATGAGAGCGAATTCATGTTCGCTTCCTTGTACTCTTGCTCTGTGCATGTGCTAACTTGGCCTGAACCAGTTTGATCTCAGCAGCTGTAATATATTTATCTGAAATGATCAGATTACAAAAATACACAAACAAACTTCCTTCAAAAAAATAAGTTGAGCAATAATGGGGGCAAGTGTCTGTATTTTTCAAAAAAAATCAAATTTTATTTAGAATAGTCCAAATTTGCTAAGTTTTGGTTTTCTGTAGCCTTTAATATTTACATACATAATGTAAACTCATGAAGAGTATGGTATCCTAAAGAAAACAGCTCTAGCAAGCTTTAAATTGGTTTTCAGAAAGGTTGTTCTCTTAGCAGAGCAACCTCTGCAAAGGGATCTTGTGATTTACATTAGCTATGGCCTGAAAATTCAAGGGACAGAAAGTCATCCAGCACCGGACTTTGTGGAATGGGTCAAGATTATTACATAAAAGCATTTTGAAGATGACAAAGGAACTTAGTGGATCAAATTTAGAGACAAAGAAATAAGGAGATGTGCTACCATAAATAGATAAATATGTATTTGCTAGGTAGTTTTCTGTTGCTGGTAGAAGCTAGGCTAGGATGCTACCTTAGATATTAATAGAGCAATGTTTTATTTAGTTGAATCGGGATTTAGCACGCGGCTAGTTCCTATTTTGGTAGGATAAACGTAACCAGTAGTCAGTAAATACAGGCCCTGTTGTTGCTTTGTGTGTTCACTTTCTCTACTCCCCCTCACTCGCTTTTCATCTCCTGTTCAGTTGCTTTGGTTTTGATGGGTCATTTTTAATTGCTGAGAGCAAATGATGACCAAATGAAGAGTATTCGGTAGCGGTTTAAGACCTTGCATCCTCCCGCGTTGCAGTCCTGCACGAGACCAGTGCCGTTTTGTACGGGGTCCACAACAGAACGGGGTGCTGGGCTTGCTGCCCCCTCGAGGGAGCGTCATGAGGGCAGCGCTGGGCGCTCAGAGCGGGAAGGGGGAAATCTGCTTTGCTGCAGGAAGGAGCAGCTTTGGCTGCAGCATGGAGATCTTCTGTCCAAGGAGGGGAACGGGGAGGTTGTACCGCTTGTTCTGGTAGAAGGCGGTTTGCTCTAGATGTGCAATTTGTATATTAACAAAAATGAGGTAACAGGTAAAGGAAATGATTTTTTTCTTGTTCTTAAATGTAGCTGAGGCCTGGTCTCCACTAATGGAATGGGTACCTATTTGGACTTTCCTAAACAAAGCTAACTCTTTGGGGTAACATTTTTTTTTTTTTTAGATGTATCTAGTCATTGAGAACTGTGCTAGGATGAGAAAATTTACCTGGCAAGTTAGGGTTTTGAATTTCCCGTGTTATGCAGGATTGCACTGCCTGCTGGCACTAGCAGCTGCCATGGAAGTGAAGACACCAGCCCAAATGGTACCTGGGCAGGACCAGGTGCAGGAGCTGCCTGTTCACACAGGAACATCCACTGCCCCGTGGAGATAGCGGGACCCTTGCGGCTTGCTCTTAGAACTTTTTTTTTTTTTTTTTAAAGACAAGAAAAAATCCTCCAAATGCTTCATGTGTATGAAATGTGTCATGGTCTGTGCATGTTTTTGTACTTCACGGTCAGTCAGGGTTATAAGATGCTAGATGAGTTCACGAGGGCACGAAAGACTATTCCTACCGCCTTAAGGACTAAAAACCTAGGTGGCTTTCTGTTTACTAGTGTGTAACCTTTTTGTCCTGGCAGATTTGGACTTTGGTATGTGACATGGCGTGAGGTGCAAGTGAGGACTCCTAGCGAGTGGCAAATCTGACGGTCGCTGAAGGAAAAGACAAGATCTGGAGCTCAGTTAGTGACAGCAACATCTGTGTAACTGAGGGCTTGTGCCCTGGGATAGGGCTGCTTTTGAAGTACGAAGTGATCAACCTACAAACACCTCTGGAAATTGGTGGGCTTATTTGCAGTAAGTTTTGCTTTAATTGCACATACATTTGTAATTATGCAATCACAGGTTTGTCTGCAAATTTCAGAAACCACGAGTTAAACATGTGTAAGCTTCAAAATGGAGTATTTGTCTGTGCCCTTTTCCTAATGCTTGTGCAGCCCTTCTGTCTGCCTCCTCGTTTTGCTTCAGTGCAGGATCAGGTTGTACTTGGCTGTTCCGCATCCTTGGGAGTCGCAGGAGGCTGGGAGTAGTCTTGGCCGCCGTCCTTGGCACATGGAGACACCGAAAGGGGCTGCCGCGGTCCCTGCATCGTGCGGGGCCGGGCAGCGAGTGTGGCTGCGGGCAAAGAGGCTTCCCCGAGGTGGCTGCGCTGGTCGTGTGTGACCTGCCCTCTGCTCCCGGCACCGAGGGGGTTTAACGCTCTGCCTCCTGCACCGGCAAGCTGGCTGGTGCGTCTGGCACTGGGAGCATCGCCGCGTTGTGCCGCTGTCGGTCCTTTCCCTGGAAAAATGCAGGATCCTTCTTTCCAAAGAAGGAAAAAAGAAGCGGCTAGCTGGCACATTTCAGGAATGCTACATTTATCGGCATAGATGAGGCTACATTTTTGATCTCTGGCTCTGTGATGGTAAGTTATTCCCCTGCTGTCTCCACACCTTTCCCGTGCGGTTTTGTGTTTGAAGGAGCATTGCGACCACTTGGCGACTGATTCAGCAGTTTGTTGCCAGCTGGGCCGGTGGTGGCTGCAGGGGCAGGAGCTCAGATGCGCTTAGGCAGATGCAAACTCAGTAGGTCAGATGTTTGAAGCTGCTAAATTGTGGGTGAGAATGTGCTTTGTTTGCAAGTGACTAGTTGACTTAAGCTTTTTGGGGTTTTGAAATGAAAGTAGTGGCAATCTTTTTTGCTTATGTGGTATTGCTAATGGAAAGTCTTTGTAGCCGCTTTGGCTAAGCTTGAAATCTCATCTATTGCTTATGGACGTGTCTAGGTTGTGATGTAGTGGAATATTTTTGATATATCCCATGGAGTTCCCTGTAAATGATAAATTCTTTTGAGAAGGTGTTTTTTTAATCTGCTATTTATTTGTGAACGGGGTCACTGAAACTACTAGCGAGCATTTGAACTTTGTCTTGTCACTAAAACCTGCTTGAGTCTGACTAATTAGAATTCACTAGATCAGAAGTTCCACATAGAAATTCTTCTTTTTTCCTGTGTGGTTTACTTACTCTGGAGTATCGTGTATGAGCTGATTTCTTACTGTTTCTTTTGACGTGTTTAATATTCTGAATGATGCTCTGTTATCATTTGGTTTCAGGAATCCAAGCCATGGTGTGTGCCTGACTGGGTTAAGTTTTGTGCAGAAATAGAACAAACAGAAAAATCATTCCTATTCCATGATACAAAATTACTCACATAATGAAGTATTACCCTTTTCTGTGCTGTCTTATAAACTTACTGCTGTATTAAAGAGGAGCTGCTATTTAATTTGAGTTTAGTGCATTAAACTTTAGTGCAAATGGTGTCTTGGTGCCTTATATTTTGAATGGTGTGAGCGTGCTGTATCCTTAGGTTTGGGAGTGTCTGTCTAGTGAACTGCACAACAGGAACAGATGGATGTAAAGCAGAGCCATAAAGGGGGATCTTTGGTGAGAGGAGGCACCCTGATGACTTTCCTTTGGCTGCAAGGACTGCTGTTGCTTACTCTCCTTGTGGAAAAAAGGGTTATTTAAGTGCTAGGGAACCTGGTGCTGTTGGGCACGGTGGCCTTGCCATCCTGCTCATCCCTCACATGGCTTCTGTCATCGCCTGGCACTGGGGAGCTTGTGCTGCTCGGGAGCTGCCTGTGGCTTCAGCTCTAGGATACCCACTCCCGGTCCATATCTGGGAATTAAAACATCTTTTAAAAACCCAAATACCACTTCCCGGAGAGGTTAAATTCTTCTCCAAGATGTGTGCCTCAATTCCGCCCTCACCCTGCGCTCAGTTTTCGTGATGAATGAACGCAGCCTGTTGGACGCTGCAAAGCCGAAGAAGTTACCAAGATGTCTGCAGTGAATTCTGAGTCAGATTGTGCCTTGAAATACTTAGTTGGAAACAGATAAACCTTTTTTTCCCTCTCCCACATAAAACGATCTTTAAAAGATGTATAAATTTGGGGGAAAGTCTTTGAAGTCTTTACTGAGCTGTGAAGCAATAGTGGCAATGCCAAGTGAATTTTTTTTTAGTGTTTTTGCTGTGAAGTTACTTTATTGCAGTGGGTAGGAGACAGTTAAGTCTTTTGCAGCCTTCCTTGCATAGCAATTGGGTGAAATCCTTTATCTCAGAGCTCATTGTATTAGATAATGACCACGAAATATGAGTATTCACATGACCAAGATGCAGGTGATTAGTTTCATATTATTCCTAGAATTGCAGACATTATTGTTACTACTTTATCAAGTTTTTAATAAAGTAATTACTATGTAGATATCTTGGGTTATATTGCTCAGAGTAAGCGAAATCTCTATTCAATTACTCATGCATATTAAAATAATGAGCAAAAAAATGCAAGACTGATGTGTTATTATTTTTCAAGCAGTGAAAGAAGTGTTACAATTTAGCTTGATTTTTTTCTCAAGTTTCCCCAGTTACAATTGACAGAAACAAATGAAAAAACACCTTGGTTAATACTCAGCAACCATAGAAATGAGTGAACAAAAATTCATAATGCTGCTAATTTGTAGCTATTTAAAAGTTTTACTTAAAATATATTCAGAACAGGAAAGATTTGTTTTCCTTAACTTTTCTAAGACTTTCTTTTTTCCTTTATACTCTGCACCAAGCAAGAGTCTTGTTCAGTTTTCCAAGTCCTCCAGCATATAATAGCTAAATGTTTTTATGTCAATTAATATTACCAGGAAGTCAGTTTGAGCAGCATTGGAAAATGGAAGTAGTTGGCAGAACTGGCTAATTTCACTGAATTTCCTTTTGCTAAAAATATCTCTAAAAGAAGCTCTCCTTTTGAGATACAATGAGGGCCTGTTTGAGTAAAGTTTAGAATTGATGGTGACTCTTGTCCTTTAATCAAAAGGGCTTGAAAAATATGAATAACCTTTTCAAAAATGCTCAGTTTCCTCTGTAGTATATGTAGTTAGGCTCATGTCCTCCAAAAGTTTACAGAAGTGTATGGGAATAACACCGTTAGCTTGAAAGATCTGCCGTGGAAAACCAGGTTCTCTAGAAGCGTAGGGTATAGTCTCATTTATCCTGTACATAAATATGCCGGAATAATTTTAGACAGCTGCAATGCCGCGTGCTGCACACTATGAAATGGGTGCGACGTTGCTGGAGGTTTGCAGGCCTGCAGGTTGCTAAAAACTCCTGGGTTTTTAAGCAGATGAAGGTTATGGTGAGGGACGTCTGAGCACCGGCCTTCCCAGCACGTGAAGGTGGGTGAGCGGAGGGACCTGGGCGGTTAAGGGTGCTGCTGTCTGGGCTTTGCTCAAAGGTGCTTATTTCTGCTGTTCTTGCTAGTGGCTTATTTGAGTAAATAATATTCTTTATACTTATCTTGACTGGGAGCTCCATGAGCTGCGGTGGGAGATAGAGCCTCATGAGTGGGACAGGGCTTTTGGGGGGGCTTTAAAGGATCTTTTTCATAGCTCTTTAGCTGGGTGCCTTTTTTAAATACGAGTGATATTTTTGTAATTGGTTAATGCTGCATAACAAACAAAAATTTGATATTAGGCTGAAAGGTAGACTGACTTGGGAACACAAAGTTACTGTTGCTGTTAATTAACCATTTATTTTCTTCCATAAAAATGCATTCACAGACCTCTTCAGAGTATCCCACCTCAGGAGATTCTTACGTGTTTCATGGATTTTGAATTGAAGCAGGAATCAAACCTAAGAGTTTAGAAAGTAGGTTCCAGCCCATCTCTTCAGTAATTAGTGTGCATCATATTCATTGGAGAAGGGTTCAAGATACTGTTTGCTTTTAAGATAAGTTATATCCTGCTCTCATGAGGAATTTCTTCCTAATTTTGCTTGTCTTGAAGCATTAAGTATTATATTCCTTCTGAGCTTTCAACTGGCTTTGATAGGATTATCCGAAAACTTAACTATTGCAAAGTATTCAAGGTCTTTGTGTTTGCATCTGTTGTGTGCAAGCCGGGTGAGCACGGACAACCTGCTTTGTGTCCACAGTGGAGAACTGTGATCCAGAGTAGGTCCGAAGAGAGACCTTGTGTGACGTGTTTGAGTTGCAGGCCGGAGCATTATGTCACTGTAGATGGAATCAAGGATCTTTGGTGCCAAAAGAATGAGGCTCTACAGGTTTGCGTAAAGAAACGGGCACTTGAAATTGTAGCAGATCCTTCTGCCTGATGAGGTGTGGAGGGGAGAGAGTGCTTCTGTTGATGCCCTCTTTGCAAAGACACAGCTCACGCCTAAGACTACTGACTAAGTGTACTCATGAAGACAATACTATGTTTCAGACTTGTATTTTTTTCTTTCCTTGTGAATACTAATTAGCATAGCTTCTTTAGAATGGTGGATCTTCTGAGCAATACACATAGTATTTTTGCATTTGCACTGGGTTTTGGCATTTGGAGACAGCAAGCAGAGCGTTGGTGTAGAAGCATTAAGCGTTGAATTGAAGGAATGTTTTATATTTATCCTAACTTTGGCTTCTTTTCTGTGTTACAGAAATACTAATATGGAGCATTTGATCTTCTAATCTCCACTAGCTGAATCTTCTGATATCAGGATTAGGAAAGAGTGCCTTCAGAACCACCATGTAGCAAACGGGGATCGCAGCTCCGACGCTCCTCCCTTGCCTCAACACTCGCGTGTTGTGAGGATCCTTGTAGCCCCGGCAGCGAATCGTCAGCGTCGGAAACGGATTTCATGTGGTGCTTGCTAAACACTGAGTCACCATGAGTAGTAATCTAGGAAAAGAAAAAGACTGTAAGGAGAAGGATCCAAAAGTCCCATCATCAAAAGAAAGGGAGAAGGAGGCCAAAGCCTCTGGAGGATTTGGGAAAGAGGGCAAAGAAAAGGAGCCTAAGACCAAAGGGAAAGATGCCAAAGATGGAAAGAAGGACTCCAGTAGCACGCAGCCTGGGGTGGCCTTTTCAGTGGACAATACGATAAAACGACCTAATCCAGCCACAGGTACCCGCAAAAAATCCAGCAATGCTGAAGTGATCAAAGAGCTAAATAAATGCCGGGAAGAGAATTCCATGCGCTTGGACTTGTCCAAGAGGTCGATACACATGCTTCCGTCAGCCATCAAGGAGTTAACGCAATTAACGGAACTTTATTTATACAGTAACAAACTGCAGTCTCTCCCGGCAGAGGTGGGCTGCCTTGTGAACCTGGTGACACTGGCCCTGAGCGAAAACTCGCTCACCAGTTTGCCTGACTCCCTCGATAACTTGAAGAAACTGCGCATGCTTGACCTCCGGCACAACAAACTGCGCGAGATCCCCTCCGTCGTCTACCGGCTACACTCGCTCGCCACGCTTTACCTACGCTTTAATCGTATAACTACTGTGGAAAAGGATATCAAAAACTTGTCAAAACTCACCATGCTTAGCATACGGGAGAACAAAATCAAGCAACTACCTGCTGAAATTGGTAAGCAATTACGCGGATTGAAATGGTACTTTTTTGGCTTAAGTTCCCTATGCAGTGTGGTTAAGCACGCATTAACTGCTACTTCTTGAGGTGCCTTTTTGCATTTAAAATTTGCATAAGATAATGCCCTTGATCGTACTGTTGCAATGTTAGCTTATACTGAGAGTGATCGATGCCATGAATATATTTCTTAAACAAAACCCCTTTTCTCTTCATCTGTTATCTAAAAAATCGACTGTAACTTTTATCATGTTTGCCTTGTTCTGTCACATGTCGTGTCTGCAGACCCCAAATACTTTTAAAGAACAAAGATAGATTTTATTTTAAGATTTCTTTATAAATCACTTATGAACTGCTGTAAATTATTAAAAGTTATAAACACATTATGGGCATGAGTAATATGTTACAGAGGGGTATGACCATAGAGGTAGAAGAGGTAAACTCCATGCTGTGGTCCTGAGTAAGCTGTTGGAAGCCAAAACAGTTGATAATGAAGGTTAATGATTCATGAAAGCAACTACCTTTTATAAGTCATGAATATATTATGTTAATAGAGGGAGTCTGAATATGAAGTGACCAAATGTTGTGTGTATTGTTGATGATTTTTATTTTTTAAGGAATTATATATTTTTCCCTCAAAAAAAATGCAAAATTTTGACAGATAAATGTGAAGTAGTATAAAAATAGCTTACTGATTTAAGCAGTTTATTATAGAAAATGTGCTAGAATAGCTGGATGCCCAAAGCTGCATCAAATGGGTTCTGGTGCGTGAAATCATCTCCTTGTTAGACTGGTCTCATGCCCTATCCTGGTACTAGTTACGTGCCTCATTAAAACGAGATGATATCACAAATGTTTTTTCTGTCTCCAGATTTTCCAATAAAAACATGGCCTAGTGCTCCAGTGGGGAGGAAGAAGAGAAAGTTTATGCATTAAGTGTGTGTGGGATTAAAAAACTTGCAAAAAAAGCTTAGTCCATGCTGCACTGCTAGCAGTAGTTCCTGTGTCATGTTTTTGATGCCTGGTGTGGGATTTTTTTTTCGTGTTCATGTACTCTTGCATAGCTAGGATAAGCATCACTGAAATTTGTCCCCGTGTTCAGTAATTTTTGCAGAGTTTGGTAAATGTTCTTGTTTGCCTCCCTTGCTGATCTTTCACACCAGTGGTGCTCCTGCATCTTGATATGTAAGAGATATAAGATAACATGTTCTTGATGTCAGGAAATCCTGGGCCCTTTTTAAACTGCAAGTGCACTTACCAGCAGCGTCCAGCCCAGGCAGCAGCAGGGCAGGAGAGCAGACGCTGCAGAAATGTAAGGAATAATGAGTTGCAGTCTCCATCTTTAGTTCCCTGCAGGTATATTTGTAGTGTGCTCTCTCATAGCCACAGAAGCATTTTTTTTCTCTAGGTAAGAATTAAATTGTTAGCTTGGTATGTCTTCTGATAAAAAACAAACAAACAAAAAAAAAACAAAAAAAAAAGGAAAAAAAAAAAAAGGATTTTCTGTTTGGCGTTACCATCTCACCCATCCTGGGAATTTCCCCAGTTAACTTTGACCTGTTATTTTGACATTTCAGTATAAATCTTATAGTTTTTTGAATTTTTCCCTGATCAGAGAATAACTCGGGAAAGTGTGGGGCATTTGCAATAACAAAAAAAACATTCTGAGTATTTCTACTTGTGTGAAAAAATCACTGATGCAGCCAGTTGAGTTGCATTATACATTGCTGCGAGCCCTTTACCTGGGTCTGTTTTGTGGCAAAGTTATTAAATATAATCTAAGACTCTGAAGTTCAGCTGGGGATAAATTCATTTGCATAAATTCAAATTAGTGCTGGTGTGTGTGTGGGGGAAAAAGCCTGCTGTGAGATGTTGCGTTGCAGTATTTGGTGTTGCCCTTGAAAACCTTTTTGCAGGTGCGTTTAATTCTGCAGACTTTCTCTGTCTTGGTGTATTAGATCTCTTGGAGCAACTTTTTCTCACATATGTCTGTTGAATTCTTACAATTAAGCTTCCATTCAAATACATGATTTCTTTATGTACTGATTGCAAATATTCCTGAAATAAATGTTATGTAATTGTTTTATGAAGAAACATCAGATACATGTATTGCTTCCATCCTTCATTTGCAGCTTATTTTTGCTGTTATTATTACTGTTTGTTGTGATACGCAACCTGGTAGTATTTTTAGCTCCTGATTAAACCCTAGTTTGAGAACGGTAAGTGATTCGGTTCTGTCTCTGCATCCAGAAGTTAGTTGGGCCTTTATTTGTGTTGTGCTAATGCCTTTGCTTCTTGGTCCAATGTCTTGGTCTTGCTGTAATCATTTTGCAAGCACAAAAGCAAAAAGATTGTCACCCTCTCGAAGAATTTCAAAGGGGTTTTGCTGTGTTTAACAGCATTCTTTTTAAATGCAAAGTGAAATTCTCTGAGTAGGTTGCTTGCAAATGAATCGATTTGAAAAGTTAGTTTACTTGAAACATTTTTAAGTTCAACTAACATGTAATTTTACCCTGCCAAAACATGCAAAGCAGGTATTTGAAAAGTTTTTTTCACATAATAAAAACAGACAAGTTGGTTTCACTTTTGTAATTGATTTCTACTTCTTTTCATGTATCTGCGTTCTAGCACAAAACCAGCCTGTTTGAGGTGGAAGAACAGCTGAGAAATGAAACTGCTGAGAAAAGTATTTTTTACTTTCCAAAGGAATTTTTGTCTGTTTCTTTAAACATTTGTTATATCTCTGTTTTGCATGCGTGTGGTTTTAAAAAAAGTCTTTTAAGTCGGAACAATTTAAATCCTTTTTTTCATTTATAATACTGATCTTAAATACTATATACAAAACTGAACTTGAAAGTAAACAGTCTAGTATTATCAGCTTGTAAATAACCAAGTTTTGCTGCAGTGAAGCAGGAAGTAGACTGAGGCCATTATTTTTTATAAAGCAGCATCATGTGGAGCATTTCAGATTCTTCTTTAAAAAAAACACCCCGTTGTTCTGTGGCCCAAGGCTCACGTAGCTTTTGGTAAGTTCTAGTGTGCTCTTCTTTTTTTAAAAAACTCAGAGCTGATGTAACCCACTGGCTTGTTCAACAAGGAAAAGTCTTCCAGCTTTGAGCTCTGACTTGCTCATTTAGCTGGTCTGGAACGACACTGTGCTAAAAACCCTTGGTTTTAATTACTTTGTCTTTTGGTAGCAGACCTGCTACAGAAAGTTGCCTTGGACAAAAAGAGAAGCTTCAGCTTGAGAGCTGGGATGATGCTACAGCTCCTTAGCGAGGAGGAGGAGGACAAACACCCTTCCAAGATCTGGGATTGAGTGTGACGCAATTAAGGTTTAATTAGCAGCTCTTACCCTGCTGTGAGAGAGTTGGTGATGGATGGCTGTTGCTCCCGCTGAACACGGAATATCAGTTGTGTGTACAATTATGAAAGGTTTTCCATGAGAAGAACTTGAGACGCTTGCTGCCTTAAAATAGTCTCCTGCTTTGCAAGCAGTCATCCCATATAATTATTTTTCTAAAAATTCTTTAGTCTACAGCATTATCAGTAATATTTATTTTCCTTCTACTGTCATTGAAAGGAATTGATATTAGACCCCTGGGTCTAAGTGCTCCGATATTTGAGATCTTTCTTCCAACATCCAATATGTTTACGGTCAGTTTATTTTTATGCCAGTGACGTTGCTTTGTTCTTAGATAAAGTGATTTTCCTCTCTTAGCATTTGCTCTCCTGCTGTATCTGCAAACAGCAATTACATCTTTTCTTAGCCATTACTTAGACTGGAATATTTAATCCTCTGTAGAACCTCCATTCCTTCAGTCGCCCCCACACCTATTTCCTGCATCACCGTTACGTTTCGGTGGCTGAGCGTGCAGGGCTGCCTTGCAGGAGCTCTTCCAGGTGAGTGTTTCCCTGTTGGTGCTGGAGGTGCCGCTGGCAGCGCGCGCTGAGGATCACGTGGCTGCGTCACGCTGGCACTGCAGGAATATCCTTGCAGTCCTCTGAACACCTGCACCCTGTCCCCTCTGCTCTCCTCCTGTGACCAGCCCTGAGACCTTGCTGGAAGCATAAACTTTAAGTGTACGGCTTTACATTTTCAGGTAATTAAATTTCAGGCAGTTTCTGTTAAGTTTCTGTTTCTTCCTATGCCTCCAAGCTTCAGAGAGACTGTGTCTTATGCAGTCATTGCTCAAGAACTCCACAAAATTGGCTTGGAGGTAGATTCCTTAGGAATCCCAAAGGGGGACTTCCACCCAGTCTGGTATTTTACTTTCTATCTTGCTACCTGCATAACAACTTTTAGGCTATTCCTTAACTATCTTGACTTCTTGTAGCAGTTGCTATCCACGTTTTCTAATTATTTTCTACATCAGGCATCTTGTGGAGTCTTAAGTGGACTAGACTTAGTAAACTAGACTTTCGTACTGTATTTCTGTACACAATTTTGAATCTCTTTGCAGAACTAATTTGTTATTTTATTGTTTTACTCTTTTGGAATCCAATTTTTTTCTTTTCTAATTAAATCCATGCATATTGTATCCTGCAAATGCACTGTTTAAGGTGCTCAGCTGAATGTAAGGGCCTTCAGATTCTCCCACTGTTGCTGCTTTCTTAGGGCTAAATCAGTATTCTCCAACCCTATGGTACTGTTTGTGCTTGATAGCAGTCTTGCAGAAACCAAACTGCTGGACATGTGATGTGAAAATAAACGTCTAGATATACTGATCTAGATCTGCTGCTGTGCAAGCCTACAGTGTTAGTACTTGTTAACTCAAACACTTACTTAAAGCCTGAGTGAGGGTAAAATATTTTACAGAATGTTGTTTGCAAAACATGTAGTTGGTCAGAACTTCAGCATTAGAGGAAGCTGCTTTAAAAACAAATAAACAAAAAAGCCTGGAACTGTCTCAATATGCACCGTCTTGAACAAAATCTGGAAGGGTTTGAACCTGTGCAGCACTGAACTGTTAGGAAGTACCCTAGTATTTGTCTGGTTCTGTTTTGGGCTTTAAAAGGCCTTTAATAGTTAAAAAAAAAAATAGTGACGGTGGGGGGAGGAAATCAACAGTTTTAATGAAGTATATATGGGGCTTGCACAGAGCCAGATTCCAGCAAATTTCACGTCAGTGATTTGCTGAGTCTGGAGCAGCTTATCTATTTAGCAGACTTCTCTGGATAGCTTCACTTAATGGTTCCTAGTTCCCACACTCAAAGCGGTGGTCAACAGTCATCATTACCCCTTTGGTATCTCTCCAGATCTTACTTCTGCGTGTTAACAGGTGGTTTGGAGCCCATCACTAGATGGGCTAGATTTGGGGTGTCCTTAGTTTCACATAGGCATGACTTTATCTGCCTTGAATCTCGTCTGTCAGTCTGTCACCCAGCTACTTGGTGTTGCAGAGTTCTGCAGTTCTCACTCTGCCCTAGTGCTTACTCTCATGGGAAGCCTAGTAAGTGCAAAGGCAGAACTTCCCTGCTCAGTTGGGTGTTGAATCTGTGATCGCATCGATGAAAGACAATATTAATGGGAAGATCCCCAGCAGAAGCTTTGCCAAAATACAAACTTCAAGGGTAGCTGTGGCAACTAATTCACAAGAAGGACCCCAGCCTCCTCATCATATCTGGTGAATTGTCCATTCCACTGAGATCAAAAAGTTGAAGAGTAGAATGGAAGAATGTGGAAGTTATGGTGAGTCAGACGATGGGCATGAGAACGATGAAGACCAGAGGAACTATCATGGAACAAGGCCAAATAAATAGTTCAATTTTCTGTCTGTTACTTCAGCTAACACTTTGTGTTTCTTATATCTAGGTTTTTGTTGGATTCCTCCACATTGTGGTGAAGGAGGTATTTTGCATGAACAAGTTGACTGTTTTCTTTACAAAGACAAATACAAGTCTTTCTTTTAAACACAGATCAAGATTAGATTGTCAACAGTTGAAGTTGCATTCACATAGTATCTGTAAGTTTCTACAGACTCCAAATACTGTGTTTTCTGTCTGTGAATGCAATTCCTACTCTATGGAGAATCTGGTCTGGGCTGTTCTGCAAGGGAAATATTTTTAGATTGTAATTCATGGAATCTGCCTACACTAGACTTGGAACATCTCTAAGACTGTCCTCTGTTCTTCGCTTCCCCCTTTACCCATGTTTAGATCATATGTGGTTTCTGTGCTACTTCGAAACTCTTTTTCACAACACTTGCACCTGTTTGGTTTTCAGTAGTGGAAACAGCAAACCAGATGTGAGCAGCTGCAGTCGTGCATGTCTGCTACCCCATCCTGACCGTAGCGCCTCCTTATTCAGCAGTGACTTGGTTGCAGAGCTTCTTGGTGATGCTCCAAATTCAATTTTCCCTCATTCTAGCAGACCTGATGATCCAGAGTAATGTATTTAGCTATTTTTTTTTTTGCGCTTGAGAACTCCCCCTTCAGCAGTTTGGAAGAAAACAAGTTTTCTCTTGGACTTTGCTGTCACGCTAGTATCTTCAAACAGAGGTTTACAGCATAATTTTGTGTTTGCATTTTAGTATGATTAAAATCTAAAGTGAGCAGCACTGCAGGCACTGATAGGTATGTGCCATTCTCTAGAAGCTCTCTTGGGTCTGATTCTGGTCACTTTCTTGAGTTGCAGCAAAACCTGACTTTGGACAGCTGCAGTTTTGATGTCTGAGTTCCAATTTTTGTGAAAGCTCCAGTGGGGAATTGGTTTCATGTCTTGTCAGCTAGTCAAATTCCTCCTCTGACTGCATTTTCTTCAGACTGGCTTTAGGATAATGATTAAGTAATTCTGCCTTTTTGATCTACTTGCAAAGCTAATTGGGATAATGCCCCCAGTGTAATTCCAATGCATACTGACAGCTTGTTACAAGTCTAGCACTTAAACTTCTTTAATATCAGTTTTATTTTTTTTAACTAGTGGAATACTTCTACCAGTGAAAAAGAGAGGAGGATAATCCCTGACCTCAGCCTGCTCTTGCTGATGCTGCTCAGTACGTGGTTGGTCTTGGTTACTGAGAGACCACCAGCCCCTAGCAGCTCAGAGCTGTTCCTGCAGTAATAGCTGGTCCCCAGGCTGTGCTGTTCCATGCAGTCACACCAACCTTTGCAAAAGGCTTTGCATTTGTTCCTGCTTTTCTTGGAGATTTCTGCCTGCTTATTCTACTGCCCATCACAGATCCAGTCTTGAGACCCTGTTGAGACTGTTGCTTCTCAGATTCTGAAATGTTGCTTCAGCATATTTTTAATTTTATTTTAATTTTATTTGTTTATAACTGAAAATAACAGAAAGTCTGCTCTTATATGCCTTGCATAAGCTTGTCTTAAACAGGATTTTTAATTTTTTTCTTTTTGTTGAACTTGGCTTCAGTGCTTTTTGAGTGCTTCCCATAACTGGAAGCTGCTATAAGTTGTGTGAGGTTAAATATTTTCCTGCACTTAATGCCAATTTATATGAATATTTGAACTTCATTAAAGAAAGCTAAATCATTTGTGGCCATATAAAAATGATACTGCTTTACTCAAGAACTTTTCTGCATAAGTTGCATTTGTGTGGTGATAATCCAGATAGCTCTTATTTCTGAATCATTTGCTTGTGCGGTTGGTGATAAGCAGCAAAAAGTGCATCCTGCTCTCAAATATGTACTCAAATCTGATTGAGGGGGAAAGAGGTCAATATGTTTTGAAATTATAGAATTGTTTCCATTTTTTTCTAGAATCGAGACACGACCTCAAATAGTTCTAGGGACAGACTGAAAATTCTTTTACCTTATTTTGCTAGCAGATAATCTAGTGAGAGAATAACTGCGACCAGCATCATGGGAAATTTGTCGCCAGTGTTGCTAATTTTAGATAGTCTTTCTTAGAAAGAAATCAACTTAAAAGCAGTGTTCTGAGCACCGGAGTGAGGGCACACGGCACTCCTGTACTCTCCAGTAAGTCTTGATCCTCCTGCTGTGTCATCTGGCTCAGGGTTTATCACGTTGTAAAGGATTTCACAATATTCAATCTGTTTAAGCATATGCAGGCATGCATTTAATCCAGGAGAAAACAAGTTATGTTACAAATTGTATTTGCTATCTGGGAGTGTTACTCACCGAGTGAGCTGACGGTAGAGCCATGGAAGACTCTTTGACATTGACTCTCTCCCTACATATATATATATATATATATTTATATATTTAACATATTCATATCTTGTGGATCTGTATCTTGTTTTTTAAATGGACAATAATAACTTTGAACAGTTATTGAAGTTCAGACATGTAGCTTGGTCTTCCCGTTCCACCCAGCTTTCGTGTTAGCTACGTAATGGGATGTAATTCTGCTTCATGATGGGGAAATACCACATTCTCCACGACGCTGGGGTGTTGAGCGTGTATATTCAGCTTTGTCACACTAGAGGTTTAGCCTCCCTGCGTATGAGAAGAACATGAAGGGATTGCCACTTTTATTAGAAAATCTGTGATTCATTTTAAGGACATTTTTAGATGCAGGCTGTTTTTAATTGGAAGGTCATTGGGAATCTTATTGAAACCACATTCTCTGAAAAATACATATGAATTATCTAAAAATGTTTACCTTTTGGAATGTTTTAAATGAAAGTTTTTAAACACCAGACAGTTCACTTAATTAAACTTTCTGTGAAGATTATTTCACTTGGGGAGAAACACTTTTTGTATTTCATGTGGACATTATTTTAACCTCTTTTCCTATCAAAGCAGGTAGTCCAATTTTTTTTTCATGTTTTCTTGACATATCTTAAGTTTCAATAGCTTCTCCCTACTCCCTGTCTGTTATAGTGCAAGAAATTATTAAAAAAAAACAGGACTCTATTTTCTATGCTTTTTATTGACTTGCACATTGATCAAAACAAAGAAAATGCTGAAGAGTTTCAGGGTCAACAACAGTTCATTTTCCTGTGTTTTTTTTTTTTTAGGGAAAAGGGGGTATTAAAATACAGTTCCACTTTTGCACCGTTTTGGTGACATGCTGTCAAACCACAAGTATTATTATGTCTCTTCAGTGCTCAATGTGAACTATGTTTAACAGCCTATATTAAGTATGGTTCTGCAGATTAAGCCAAAATGTTAGCTTGCCTTTAATTGGCTAAACAAACACGCACATCTATTTTTGCTTTTCTTCCCGAATTAGGTATTGAGATGTTTGGCAAACGTGTCTTGCTGTTGTCAGAGTCTTCAGCAAGTGCAAAAAGGGTGCAGAGAACGGGTGCAAAAAAACAAGTGTCTCTTCACCTTCAGCAGATGTAGAGTGGGAAAAGTCAACTAAAAGAGAAGTCAGGATGGTGAAATGGGATTTGTGCCATGTTTGGAATTGACATCATTGGTTTAGGCCTGAAGTAAAAACAAGTGTGGGGGGGGGAAAAAGTGTTGGTCTGAACTTAATCATAGCTGCCTGGATCCAGTGGCGTTGAGACTGGGTCTGGGGCTACATATCTTCGGAAAAATCTATCCTCATTTGGGTCAATAAATGCACAAAGTAAGATCAGTTACATATAAACAATCTAGGGAAAGGAGAATAGTGAAGCTGCTGGAGGTGGATTTTTTTTTTTCTTTTTTGCTGGAAATAGGCCATCCGCCACTTAGATACAGAGTATGAGTTCATACATTACTAAAACACAATGTATTTATGGTTTGTGTTAGCAGAGAGGACCAGCTGATCTAATGGACTGGCAGTCTGTGCTTCAGAACTTGCCCAGGGTATTTTTGTAGGTCTTTGGGAAAATCCTTAAGGATTGGATGAAAAATGTAACACAAGACTTCCACATAGCCGTTGACTCCTCAACAGGGTTTTGCTGCTCTTCCTCATTCGTTCCTCAATGAGCGATGCACTTTACACGAATACAGTGACTTCGTCTTGACTGGACAGAGTTGAAGATATTAAAGTAACTCATTATTTTCACCTCCGTGAGAAGCAAAGAAGGCAAATGCACACGCCCCTGGGTGCACGCACCTGCACACACACATTTAGGTGGCTTTTGTTTGTTTTTTTAAGTAACATACCCAACAAACTGCTGCTTTGCATACAGTCTGTTTGTCATTAAAATCAGTGCAACTAGAGTAGGTAGCAAGTTGTGCCTAGTTCAGCTTTTAAATTCTTGATC
>JAUBNY010000230.1:3835132-3848394 GCA_032275445.1 Crypturellus soui
CATGTAAATGAAGGGGTTCAAAAAGTCTAAGGAAGTGGCCCCAGCAGAGGCCATGGGAGGATTCAGCTGGACCCAGGGGAAACTGTGGCCTGGTCCTGTCTGTGCCCAAGTCCTGTTTCCTCAGGCAGCATCCACAGAGACAGCTGGGGACAGGGAGCTGCTTTTTTGGATGACCCTGACACGTTATTAAAGGGATTTTGGAGCCTCTGTGAGTTGCTGGGAAAAAGCAGCTAAAGTACAATAGCAATATTTGAGATTGTGCGTTTCCAGTATGACTGCTCTGGAATAATCAGTAATTTCCTATAGTTTGATGCAGAAATGATACGGCAGGCTAATAGCTGCTTATTTGCCCACTTTTCTTACAAGGCTCTTGTTGATTCCATTGGGAAGCAGGTAACGTGTGCGGGCTGGGGCTCATGGGTGTCCTGCGCGGGAGCCCTTAGGGCACTTTTGCTCCGTAGTTAACCAAATACAAAGCCCAAAGCCCTGGGCAGGGTTTGCCCAGCAGCAGTGCAGAGCCAGCCGTGTGGCGCGTAGATGGCATTTGCTGTTCCTGCCTCTGTTTCTTGGTGTCGATTGGAGCGTTGCTGCTCTTGCAGTTACACGTGTGTCTTGGACCATAAAGGAAGGCCCCCGGGATGTTGTCTGGGTAATGTTAACTTTCTGGGTTTTATTCCGTTTTGACTTTTACTCTAATGTTTTTTGAGTCTTGTCTGGCTGGAGCACCAAGGAGCACTGGGCGGCTTGGAGCAGCGTCCATGCCGGATGCTCCATCGCATCCTTCTGTTTCAAAGCACCTTATTAAAAAACTAGATAACAGCAGTGTTTAAGCAGCAATTGCCTTACTACTTACTGGGTTGCTTTGAAGCCTTGTTATTTCTAAGGACTGTTTGAGTTTCGGGGCGGGGGATAGTAGTGTAAACCCAGTGATTTTATTTACCTGTGCCAAAATGAATAACTTTGTTTAATGGCATTGCAAGTGGGGATCCACTTACTGAATCTAGGATGTTTATAATTCAACTTGGAAATGAGCAAAAATGTGAAAGGCTGATACTCCAGTGAAGGCTGCAGAGTCATAGGAAAGTCAGTATCTACCTGTGCAGTGTTCTGCTGCGGTCCTTTGCTCCGTATGTTTATTTGCTGCTGCTTCTAACCAGAGGGACATGTGGAGGGATTAGGATTTTCAAGGAAGATTTAGCAAGCAAAACAAAGAGATAGATGGTAGGAAGGATAACAAAGTGATAGGGAAATACAGGAAAAAGTGTTTTCCTTGGTCATTTGAAGAAATAAGGTGTTCTTTTGTTTCTGTTCTGCATTTATCATTATGCAAAATAGTATTTGAAAGAGCCCTATCATAAAGCTATGCTTTTGTATCACTAATTTAGACTGCTTTTTAATAAAAATCATGTTAATCACTGACTTTTTTAATCAATGATTTTTTAAAATCTTTTTATTTTACTTCTATAGATAGGTTATAGACTCTTGATTATTTAAAAAATATAAAAATATTGTTATTTATTTAATTTTGCATTACTGAAATTCTGTCTCTGTTTGTTTTTAAGGTTCTTATCCTGTCAAACAATCTCCTAAAGAAACTTCCCCATGGAATTGGAAATCTACGGAAACTCCGAGAGTTAGATCTAGAGGAAAACAAACTGGAATCCTTGCCAAATGAAATAGCTTACCTCAAGGATCTGCAGGTGAAACGATAATTGCAAAGATAAACATCTTAAGTCCTTTTTTACACTTTGCTGATTTAATTATAAGCTAGTTTAATGAGGGAAACTATTCAAGGCATATATGCATCTATATATCTATATGTATATGAAAAACCAAGAGTTAAAAATCTGACTCGGCTTCTTCCACAGTTTATCCCTGCCATTTCTTGTACAGATTCTTGAGTTGATTTTGAACAAGTTTTACTCAACTATGTTCTGCCATGAGTTCAGTACTACTGCAGGAATATCCTCTCAGTAACATTCATAAAAGCTTTTATATTTAGGATGGAAAGCACTTGTTTTATGCACTTTTTTTTCATGTGTTACCCCCCTTCTTAAGTTTTGTTGTGCTTAACAGAGGTCTGAAATGTTGTAGAAGACAAGTAGAACATTTGTTGTTCAATTACTAAGGGGCAGAATCCATCAGTTATCAGCTGCAGATCTTGTTATTTGTTGTTATTTGAATACATGAATTAAGCTATTTTTTAAAAATGTGTTTTTTTCCCTTAGAAATTGGTTCTGACTAATAATCAGTTGACCACCCTTCCCAGAGGTATTGGTCACCTTACCAATCTAACGCACCTTGGGCTTGGAGAGAATCTTCTCACACATCTTCCTGAGGAAATTGGTAAGATTGTGTTTTTCTGGTTTCACGCAGTTCCTGATGCACAAGATAGGCATCTACTGTGCTTGCAAATAGAGGCCACAAAATTTATGTGAAATTTCCAGAACCTGATAGGAAATGTGTGCCACAGGAACAGCACTGTAGTGTATGATCTTTATCATCATGTTGAACTGTCATGGAATGAATGTTCTATCTTTTTTTCAGTGTTTCATGTAAAAAGCTGCCAAATGCACATTAACTTGGAATGGGGAGAGTGCTTTACAGATTCTTCTACAAGGTTGTCTATTATCAGTCACTTCTTACACTGAACTTTTTGCAATAATGTTTAAGAAAGGAAAGGAAATGGACCAGTCCTAGTAGCTCTTATTTCATGGCATAGTTCAAAACCTTGTGTAAGGTGTATAGACAGCTGAAACAAACATTTTTGCTGATAGTCCTTCAAATACTTCTGTTTGTAAAGCATCATATTGTTTTTCATCTTAATGAGATAAGAAAAGGAAGTGAAGAGGAGGAGATCTACAGATGAAGAGGAGGAGATCTACAGAAGGAAAGAGATGAGTAGGATTCTTTCTGTCTACTTGAGACACCCAGAATAAGCAGGATTCAGAGCACAAAAAACTGAGAGAACAAGCTGCTGAACAGCATCATTGCAAGCCTCTCCAGAGCATGATTCTGAGTAATAAAGTTATAATGTCAAAGTGTCTTTGGATTAAGAATTTTTTATAGAGGCAAAAAGCTATGTGGGAACCAACACAAAGCAGATATGGTCATAAACATAGGAATGTGCTGATGGGGGAAGCTGGGACATGACCTGTCTGTCTCAGCATCTCCAGGAAGACCTATTACAGCTTCTGTTTATCGTGAAGAAGTTTCAGTGAGAGAAGGACTTTAAACAACCTCAGGATGAAGCTGGTTTTATAATTTAGTTCAAAAATTAGTGGAGGGAGCTCTGATGCTTTGTAAACTACTTGCAGAATTGAAGTCAGTAAGTATCTTAGAAATACTATTACAAGTGTACTATTTGGTTATTGCAACTGGTATTCTTAATATCACCAGACAGTTGGCTGTTTCCAGAGTGCATGTTTCATCTGAAATTATCAGCCATCTCCCATTATTTCTTCTATATACTTCCCATCCTGCTGGTTTGCCATGTCTTGAGCTCTGACTGCTCTTTTTCTTGTGGAAGATTAATAACTATATTAAGTTATAGGTGTTTATGTTTTACAAGATAAATAATGGGGAATGTTGTGAAAAAAGAACTTGCATATTTGGAGTGTATTTCAAAGATAGGGATTTATGTTGATATTTGATTGCTGTGGAGGACTGGAAATCGTAAGAAAGAGGAAATTACTCTGCTTTCCAGCTTCTGATTAGTCTATGTTACAGGATCTGTAGTAAGGACAAGTTATTAGGTTTGAAATCAGGAGGATTTTTTTCACCCAGGTTTGTTCTTTTTAATAAATTCACTGCTGTGTAGACGTTCCCATTTCTTCCTGTGGCACATTATAGTTATATCTTTAGGTCTCTAATGTATTGGTTCTAATTACACAAAAAGTATATTGAAACTGTGTGGTATAAATACTGTCTAGGCTCTTCCAAATCAATATTCAATGTGACCTCCAATTGCAGAGGGCTAGACTGAATAATTGAGAATTAATCCCTCTCCGCTCTGTTATTCTGTGTGCTCTCAGCTGTTATCTAAAGGAGTGTTTTAATGGATTTTTTTACAGAAAATTAAAACAAATGTAGTTCTACAAGTTGCTGTGCTTGGAAATAGAAAGTGTCTGAACATATATTCTGTACAGTAAAAAAATCTCCAAGTGGAACAGCCTTATTCTTTCAAGCTTCAATCTTAAATATGTTAAGATCTGTGCACCAATAAGATTGTTTCTTTAATTTGTTTTAACCAGGTACACTGGAGAATCTGGAAGAACTGTATCTGAATGACAACCCCAATCTGCACAGCCTTCCCTTTGAGCTGGCTCTTTGCAGCAAACTGTCAATAATGAGTATTGAGAACTGCCCGCTCAGCCACCTTCCACCTCAGATTGTTGCGGGAGGACCCTCCTTCATCATCCAGTTCCTAAAAATGCAAGGACCATATCGTGCCATGGTCTGATGCTAATCGGATTGTCCAATACACTGTACAAAATACAAACTGCATTAATGTTGTAATTGTCTGCATATATATATATATATATATATAATATAATATGTGGCTTATATTATATATATATATAAAGTATATAAATAATATAAAAAGGCAAACTTAAGACTGCATTATGTGTTTCTGCTAATAGAGGAATCATAGCCATTTAGATTTTTTTTTAATTCTGTAAAAATGCTTGTGTAAGTTTTCTTTGCTGAACTTGATGGAAGTTGTCTGAGTAATCTGGAAATACCAGTTCATTTAAAGCAATTGCCAATGAACTCAAAATTTTAAATTTAAGGGACAAAAATAGTTTTGCTTAGATTTACTTTCAGTTAAGAGAAATGTATAACCTTTATGTAATGAACTTTTCTGTTATCCTCCCTCTTTTTTTTGTGTCAAAACCTGAAAGGGTGATGTGTCCTGAGGCTGGGATTTTCTTTTAACTTATTTTGAGATTTGAAGCAAATGGTGTTTTTTATATTGTTTACAGTCAGAGTAAATCACTGGAGTTTGTTTTATTTTGATTTGCTCTGTTTAATCATATCTAGAATTTATATGTCTCTGCTGATGAAATTTTATCAACCGGTTCATGTACTAAAACCATACTCATCAGAACAACTAGCAGGTGAAAAGGATGCAGTCAAAACAGAAGAAAAAGAAAGGAAAAAAAAAAAAAAAGCTTGAATTCTTTTAAGTCTTGCTTCCCTGAGTTATCAGTTGCAGGCATAACATATCTGAACTGAGCCTTTTGCGGTTGGTCTTTTCTAGCACAAGTAAACCTTTTCAGATTGGTAAAAATGTGGAGTATTCTCAGTGAAGAGCAGTTTTCATTTTGTGAAGTAACAATTCCATGAGGTCTGACAGTACAGCTAAGTGGCAAGGAAATAATATATATGTACATTTTTATTACAATGTTGAGTCATAAACTACCATGGGCAGTTTTAAGGATTCCTTATAGTTCTGTACAATAAATGAATGTGTCTTACTTTTAAACACTGCAATATATGTAAGTTTTAAGGTTGGTTAACAATGTACTTTGGTTTTATATCTTGACTTGCCTTGTACCTCCTTCCATTATGGAACTTCTGTGTCCAAGCACAATATCTTCACACTGTGCTGTTTTGCTGCTGAACTAAATGCACTTTTCCCCACAGCTGGGGCACTTGCTTCAAAATATTCAGTTCAGTATCCTGAGTATTCTTTTTTTAACTTCATCCTCTCTGTTTCAGTATTAAACCGATCTGTTAAAAAAGAGGCACCTTTTTCATTTGTGCATAGATGTTGATAGCTCAACAGAAACACTGTAAGTAGTGGACATTCAGTTTTATCTTGACTTTTGTGGTTGCTTACAAGGCCGAAGATGCTTCAGGGAAATGTACACTCTTGCTGCACTTGCAGGGCCAGCTGGCCTCTCTGGGGAGGACAGGAGCTGTAGAAGCGGTTGCGTTGCCCCGTGTGCTGAAGAGCTCTCCAGTTTGTACTCATTGCAGTTGCTGCTGGGGTAGTGCGACTTGGAGGACTGTATGTTTTGAACAAAATCCAATCAACTGATGCCATGAGAAATCTGTTTCACGTGCACAAGTTTGGGATATAATATTTCTGGCTTTTAGGCATGCTTAATTATATATGTATTGCCTTGATCTAGTTCTTTCTGGCATTGTAGTCTGTTTTCTTACGTCTTTTCCTTAACAAGGAGTAAGTTTAAATGGAAGGCAGGTGGAGATATAAAACTTTAGAGGGCTTAAATATGCTGTAAAACTGTTGTAGATGTCACTGGATTTTACTAAGTAATGTCTTTTTCTTTCTCTCTTACTTGCTGTCTCCCCCACCATCTACTGTAGCTTCCAGTTTAGACCTTAGTTTATAAAAGGCTGATTTCTTACGGTTCTGCCTGAAGTTAGGCTTTCTCAGCATTAAGATGTTAAAATATGAAGATGCTGAAATGTGTAATTCCAAGACGGTAATCTAACTTTTGAATTTACTGCTAAACCCATATTTTGTGCCCTCAGGTCACTAGGGGAAACTGGTTTGATTAATGGTTCCTTAAAGCAAAGGTGGCAAGCTCTTGGGTTTTACATCATCTTGATCTCACTCCCTGTCTACTCCTCAGTCCCATTTTTATAGGAGTTGACGGAATGAAAATTGTTAGTTTGTTAATAGGTGGGTTATTCACCTCGTTAAGGTACATGGTTAATGACTATGATCGGAGTTGACCCTCTCTCTCAAAAATCCTGGTGGAGAAGTTGGCTACCAAAGTAGTGCTCAATACACTTGCTTAAAAACAAACAAAGGATTCTTTTCATTACATTTATAGGAGTAAATAAAGCTATGTTTTAATTCATTATGATATTAAAAACAGGATATTTTTTCAAACTATCTTTGTACTTTTGGTAGTTGCAATGCCAGATACCTAATGAGCCCTGTTTTAGGAATCAAGGTTTTGAGGTGAACAATTTTTTGGTATTTCAAGAAATTTCAGTGTGAAAGATGTTCTGCTAAGGAAAAATGAAAAGTTCTCAAACTGAACATTAGATGTTAAATGTGTGCCGTGGATTGGGAGTAGGTGCATATAAATCCCTATACATGTCTGAATTTATATTCAGACCCATCTAAATTCAGCTTTTGACAGCTTGATCATTCAAAACAGTTTTAGATCCTGACATAAGACTTCCGCATTTCCCAGGAGCTGAATTATTAACTGGTGGTTTCTAGATTGTATTTAATGCTGATGACATTCACTTGGACATATGCAGGCTTATATATATATACCAATTCGATTTGGCCTACTCAGCTAAAATGTGAATGGCAAGAACTTCATCCTGACCAGAGTGAGTGTGTGTATATACATGTGTATAAAATACATATATATGTATGCTATATATATATATATATATATATGTGTGTATGTGTGAAATCATAGACAAGGTGGATAAATAATTTTTTAGCATGTCTGTGATTAAACAGGATGAATAAACAGGTAATTCCCTGAAAAATGTATTAAAAATGTTATGAACCCCTTGGTGAGCTGTTATCTTTCAAATATCCCTCTAAATTATTTTGAAGTGTGACAATCTTTAGTTTGGGTGAAAATCATGACCTTTATGGCCTGCCCATAGACAAAACATTATCAGTTTGGTGTGTGCCTGTGCTTGTGTCCATAGGAATATGTGCATACACACCTGCTCTATAAAGACAGATAAAGAGCATGGTATGCTCTATGCAGAATCATGTCATGATTTAATAGAAGCTAAATTATTGTTCTCTAGACTAAATGGTGTTAAGAAAATCTGTTCAGGTGTAGAGCAGACTAGGGATTTATTAAATAATGAAGGAATAAATGGCCAATATGACTCAAATTTTGATCACATATTGCATTTAAATCTGCTAAATTAAAAAGCTGGCTTGTAATTCTTGGCTGCAAAAATGTTTTCTTTTAGTATAAATAGTATAAAACTATTGAAGTTCTGTCCCTGGACTGCTTAACTAAACAAAATTGTCTATAATATAGATGCAGTGAAGGAAATGCTGCATGTAAAGTTGGGTCACAGAGTTATGTAATGGGCACTTATTTGTCAGATGCTGTTGGAGACTTTCCCATTCATACTCCCTTTTTAGAAAGAGTTTTGTGTTGTAGAATACTTGCTTCAGTGCCTCTTTTGGTCATAGGGTTTCTTGCAGTTTTGCCCATCTTTTGCTAATGTTGTGTGAGAAAGTGCATGTTCAGACTTCTTGAAGGTTGTGTTTGCCCATGTATCTGATTTAGTAAAACATTACTCAGACTGGTTAACTGGTTAGCACTTAAACCCATTCTGTCACCTGAAATTCAAGTACCATCTTTAATCCTGGGAGTTTGTAAAAATACCTTTTATTTAAAAATTAGAAAACTTTATTAGATGTTATTTTCTCCTTTTTTTTAATTAATTTCTGAATCAGTACACTCATATCAGGGGAGGATTTGTCTTCATATCTTGATGCAGCGAAGTATTTTTGTACAGTCGGTATAAATCACACCTCAGTTGTATCAAATGGGCATGCCAGAATTGCTTCTAATTAGACGTGCAGTTGGCAGTAATTTGCACAGCACACAAACTCAAGGCACAGTGAAGACAATTACAAACAAATGATAGTATCTACAAGCAGTATCTTAACAGTTTTTGGTTTTACGCTAGCAAAGATCAGAAAATTATGTTTATTATTCTGATGTTTAGGTCTTAACCAGGACTGCACAGGAATTTGCTGTGGAAAAATACAAGACCACGCTAACTTTGTGGTTAAAAGCTACACACGAGTGTAAACAGTCTACAAAAAATGTACTTTTAATCTGAATTATTGTAATGTTGATTGTTATGTCTATATAAAAGATTGCCTTGCTTTTTTATAAGAGTCATTCTGTATCAATGCATTCATTATAAATAGTATATTTGTAAATGAGCTGCCACTGAGTCTTTTCAAAGTTTTCTAGTTTTTCTAGTCTAACTTAACCAGGATGTATGTCATACTCATTCAGTGTCCCAAATACTGAGAACTGCTTTCTCATGATCTACTCTGCACTCTTGTAAAGATGTGTTTTCAAGTAAAATACATTTTTCTTGTATAGCAATTACAGGGAACTTCAAAAGTTGCATGACAGTAACTGCTTTATGCATAGAAGATGTGTAAATTGCACACCTTTATAAAGTAAATGTTGATAAAATCTTTTACTTTCATTTTGTTATAGTACAGTAAGGCATAAAGCAAAAGGAAATTGATTAATTTTTCTCTTTCAAAGGGAAAGTAAATCTTGAAAATGGCTTTCAGAGCAAAATGCTTTTCAGCAGCAGTAGCAACAACAACATGAAAATAGGTATGGAACTGCAGTGCCTAAGCGACAGTCACCTGTATTATTTAATCTTCTGGTTTAATAAAAAGATAGAATTTCCCAGCTGACATTTCATAACTGTAGGTTATCTTTTAACTTTGCAAAACTCGTACAATAGAGGCTGTTTCGAGAAGGTCACCCTTGCATCATGTTCTGCAAACAAGAAAAAATAATTGTCCCATCCTGTGAAGTCGGAATTGCAAAGGCTGCAGGAGCTCAGATGCGATGGTGACGAGGAGGGCACCAAGCCCCTCGCAAGGCAGTTGTCTTTGACACAGCGGAGCAGGTTTGCAGTGTGCAGCAGTCGCTGTCGCCATGACCTGAACATCCGTCCAGGTACGCTGGCGTCAGACCTTTGCCGAGTTAAAACAGTAGAGGGGCCGGTCAAGCGGCTGTCTTGGAGCTGAGCATCATTCCCTGTTACTGTGAGCAATCCAGCGAGCTCAGCGCGGGTGAGGGAGTGTTTGAGACCCATCCCGAGGGCAGCTCCTGCAGCCCCCTGTCCCACAGCGCTGGATGGAGGGTGGTTAAGGAAAACCAGAGGATCTGCTTAGGTGGGTACAACACGTTTCTCCCCGAGCTCCCAACTAGAACTGGGAGGATATCCGAGGAGGGAAGCAGTGTCTGCATCATGGCATGCAGTAGCCCTTGCTAGATAAGGAAAATTCACAGAAGAAAGTGCATTTTTTCTTTTCTTTTTTTTTTTTTTTTTAATCTACGGCTGTATCTGGCTTTCACAGCATCCTGTATCTAATAATTCCACAATATAATTATGTGTTGGATTCAAAAGTATGTCCCTGTTTTTGCTTCAGCCCACACTACCTTATTTAGTGAATTCTATCTATATTCTGAGAAATTTATGAACACTTTTTCAGTTCATCAGTTCAACAGTTAAACTGTTTCAGTTCATTTTATTATCCTTGAGTTTATCCATTTACTTATTTATAAATAATAATTCAATTAAGAACTGGGGAGTCTCTTCTCTGGGCCATAGCACTGTAGTTATTTAGTTTTCTCTTCAGACAGACGCTCTTCCAAACTGTGATAATCCTCGTAGCCTTTCATCGCAGTTTTCTAGTCCCATCTCTTCCAGTCCCATCTCTTAATTCTTTTTCGTTCTCTGTGGCCTTCAGCAGGTTATTTTGTTCTTTGCCTAGTTTGTGAAATAGAAGTACAGCTCTTTCATAAAGGTAAAAGTTGAGTGGGTGATGAAGTTCCGTGTTAAGTTCCAAGGAGATAATAATTCCACTGTGAAATGATCAAATTGGGGTTTATAACCCAGATGCCAGCCAGCCACTACTGTCGTAGATTGTTTCTTCCAATTAGTTGTAATACTGTCGCTTTCATTGCCTCTTGCAAGTAAGTTTGAGGGATCAAAACTAAATAAAGTTTCTAAATATACATTATAAATAAACTGATTTATACTATGCCCGCACTTAAAATCCTCTATTCTTAATAGTAAAAATACTCTTTTTCTATACACTGGGCTAAGGGTCGATAGTGCTGGCAGAAGTGACTTTTTTGAAGACACCTGTTGGCCTATTTAAACTGTAAAAGCTCAAGATTTTCTGAAAGTTTTGAGAAATCGCTAGTGTTATGGTTTCTTTTTTTCAGTTGGAGATTGGCAGGGTGCGGGTTGTTTCAATTTCCTCCATGGAGCTGCAGGACAGCGACATAGGTAAGAGATTCCTGTGGTGGCTCTGTATGAGCCTGGTGCGAGCTTGGATGTAGTGAACGTCCACCAGGCCTCAGGACAGCACGTTTTGTTTCTGAGAAATAAGGAAAATACCGTGGCCCTGTAGTAAGGCCTGTAAAAATGTCCAGGTGGGGCCCTAGGTGGGACAAAAGGCTGGCACTGGTGTGAATAACCGCGTAGAAATGCTTTCCAATAGGGCGTGAAGGGC
Organism: Crypturellus soui; assembly: GCA_032275445.1. Lineage (NCBI taxonomy): Eukaryota > Metazoa > Chordata > Aves > Tinamiformes > Tinamidae > Crypturellus > Crypturellus soui. The sequence continues at coordinate 3,846,390 of JAUBNY010000230.1, forward strand.
GCTGGGGTGGTCAGTCTCATGGCAGCGGGTCCTGAGCCAGGGTCTCATTCCCACTGGTGGGAGCTGCCGATCTAGGCACCTGGTGAGCGCTGAAGTGCTCAGCGGCCAAACACGGGCCAGAGTCTGGGCCTTAACGGGCTCTACGGCGTTCAGCCAGTCCTTTAAACTGCAGGCAGTGGCCAAAGGCAGCAAGTCATGCCAGGAAAAAAGGTGTAAAAGGGCTGGAGATGGTTAGCATGGATGCAGGTGGAGAGCCCTGAGAGCGGGTTCATTTTGGTTTCAGTCGGTCAAACAAAACAGACCGTCCCTCCATGCAGCCTTGCCTGGCTCAGGCCTGTGAGGCGGGGGATGATTAGATTGCCGAGATCAAATGCCGGTTTCTGAGGAGGAGCCATCTGGAGCGCTGGAGGAGCAGCTGGCAGCCCGGCCTGCGTCGCTCATTATCCGCCTGGGTGCCACGCCACTATTTTTCCAGTGAAAAACCTTTTAAGAGTCTTTAGAGATCAATCTACTCCGCTGCCTCTGAGTAAGTCGCTATCTGCAAAATTGCACACAAGTGTTCTCTTTTAAAAGCTCTTTTCACAGCATCATCTTTTTTTCTTCTACTGGTATATAGCATTTTGGTGTCAGAACCTATGAGTCGTTAATCTGCTGTATGTCTGGGAGTTGCTTCGCTTGACCTAGTAGCTGTCGGACTGTCCTGTCTCGCTGCTGTGCTGCCTGAAGCACCTCTACACTCGTGTGACCAGCTGTAATGGCCGTGTGTGGTCAGTGGCACGCGGGTGCCCAGCGGGCAGCATTTCCTGGTGTCTTTGGAGGTTCTCTGCCCTCTGGGCTCTGGGATAGCCTGCGGGCAGAGTGTACGGAGCCCATTCCTGGGCCTGCGGCTCCACCAGATGGGTGGCCTGGAGCCGGGTCACCGCTTCTCGTGAAGCAGCTTTGGAAATCGGAGGAGGTTGGTGTTGCACTAGACTAAAACCATGTTTGAAAGCAGCAGAATCTCCCATGGAAAGGAGAGGCCTTTCCAGCCTGCCTCGGTTCTGTCGCAATTTCCTTCCATTTGCCTCGGATCTTGTTCTCCAAGAAAGCCCGTGCTTCCCATGCTCGGAGCAGCACAAGGGGAACAAACAGGGACACGTGGGACCTTCTGGTCGTACCCCTCGGTGCCGGTTCCTGTTGTGAGTTTCCTTCCTCGCAGTTACAACCGGCTCTCCTCTAGCTGTGCTGGTGAACGGAGGCACCAGCGTTTGGGGACGGGTGTCTGGGAGGAGGAGAAATAAAAGACACATCTGCTGGTGCTGGTGCTGCTGTGGGGCTTGCCCCGTGAGTCCACGGGCAGCTGGTTTGAGAGCACGGGCAGCTTTCTCAGAGCGTCTCTGAGATAGCCGAGGTCTCTCGGAAGGGTTTGGTGTCTGAGCACTTATGGAGTGGAAGGTTTGGTCTGCAGGAGATATCAAGAGATGGGCAAGAATGAGCTTTGATTAAATAACAATTTCTACGGCCAATCTATGCCCCAAGCCATTTAGGAACAAGGATGGATGTCTTAGTTCTTGAAATGACATAGAACACTTAATGCTCCTTAAAGGGTTCTTAAGGGTGTATAATATTTAATAATACTCATTACTTTTATTTTAGGAAAACCTCTGGCCTCCCACAGCTAAACTTAGTGAAATATTAATCAGGCAGATGATATTCTCATTTCACACACATGTTTAATTCCCCAGAAGTGGTAAAAAATTTAGATTTTTCTTAAGCTATTAGTTAAAGTTGCAGCACGTGTTTCTTTTTTTTTTTTTTTTTTTTAAAAACCTCTCATCCTTTGCTCTGCTTAAGGAACACTGAGACTGGGTTGTAGCGAGAAATTGATGGCAGCTCCAATTCCAGAGCACTGTGGTGGCCAGGCGAGGTACCCCTGTGTTTAGGGATGCTGCTTGGCAGCATAAGGGTCTGCACGAGATGGGTTCCCGCCTGGGTGGCTCATCCCACACGGATGCCTGGGCTGTCC
>JAUBNY010000230.1:3871488-3888520 GCA_032275445.1 Crypturellus soui
CAGTCCGCTGATCTCATTTAAGCCGGAGACAGGAATCTTCCGATCACTGAATGAAACTGTGAAGAGTAATTAGGTACCGCAGCACTTAACAGCCCAGCTCCTGGTTATTGCCCTAGCGCAGCCAAGTCTTGCCGGCGCCTCTTGCTTGCAGGAGCTGGGAGGGTGCCCGGCCGCCTCTGTGCTGGTGGCATCCTAAGGGGTTTGGGCGCTGGAGCAGGAGGTGGTGCTGGGGACCAACAGCGGCGGGATGGAGGAAGGGGATGGTAGGGTGGAGAAAGGAGGGAGTGAGCGAAAGCGAGCCCTGCGCACACCAACGCAGCGGAAGGGAGCGATGTTCTCTTCCCTTGCAATTAGCCAGCTCAGATAACAGATCCCAGCGAGCCGCAGCAGGGAGCCCAGCACCAGCCAAGTGTTCGCTCCGGGTCTCGCGTGGGCAGTTCAGCATCATTATCTCCTTGCCTGGTGCCAGATGCGGAGTGAGATGCGAGTAGCACCTGGGTGACCAAGCTGGCAGGAGAGGCAGAGGAAGCACTTCTACACGTGCTGAAGGAAGCCAGGGCAGTTCCCAGCCACCATAAAAACTCAGTGCTGCCAGTCTCTGTCCTATGGAAAGGCAGAATGTGTTGCAGGGATGCCAGGAGGCTTGGAGAGGTTCCAGGGCAGGAACAGCTTAGAAATTGTCCGAATATTTTTCTGCTGTCAGGTCAGCTTCATGGGCACTGAATGGAATGAGCATTGAAATGGAGATTATAACTAAGCATTAAAAGCTTAGGATCTAAGAAGCAGAATTATGCTTAAACCTCTGTTTGTCAGATCTAAAGAATCTGGTAGCAGTGAACAATCATCTCATGGGTTTTGTCAGGTGAAGAGTCTTCCTCAAGAGGTCAAAGATATTCAACAACTCAAGAATGAGGAAAAACATGTTTTCGGGTGCTATGACGTGCTATGACTCCCCCTTGGAGTTATTTTTGCTGAGACCAGCAATGGTAGTATCAGGTGGCTCTTGGGTGGACCAAATGAAGTAGCTCCATGGTCATTGCTGGAGACATGTCTGGCCAGCAGTTACAGAATATGTGTGATTTCCAAGAAGAAACCAGCTGGTGAAAGGATGTGGACTCCTGCCTCAAGAAAGTGCTCAAGTAAAGTTGCTCTGAAGGTTCCTCAAGGAAAAATGGTGGGGTTGTTTGTGCAGTTGTTTTCTAAGCGGATGAGTATGAACTGTTCCTTCAGGGCATGTTAGCTTGGTTCTTTCCCAATGAATTTTGTTTTTATTGGTGAAACCTGTGCTTGTGGAATAAACCCACTGACACTTTTTTTTTTTTTTCCCACCTCTTTCATGATAAGAATGAGAGTCTGCCGTGGTCACAAGATCACTTTGGCAACATCCGGACTCAAGCAGCTTGACGTGCTGTTTGTAAAAGTCCAATTTTCTTTTTGAGGAAAATCAATACAGCTCATTACTTAGCTGAGAAAAGACCCCTGTGTCAAGCAGCTACTCATCCCACTGGAAGGCAGCCCCTGAGCAGCCTCGGGTGCTTTTGCTAACCTGGCCAGCAGACCGGCAGTCTTTGTCTTAAATTATCCCTGCTGAACTAAAACCACCCCGCTGAGGAGGCTGATCAGCTTCTCGCAGACCACCAAAGAGCTGCTCAACAAGTGAACACCATCAGCCTGGGGCAACGTAACCCCTAGAAAGAAAAGAAAGACAATATTGTTACAGCTGGTGTGATGACTGCGAGTCCTCATGCTGCTTCATGTTACACGCTATGTGATTAGTGTTTTTGGCTTGAGTGCTAGGATGTGGCTTTTATTACTAGGACCCTGGCAGCTAAACCTTCTTTGTCGGGCTTTCCTTGAGTGGTGGAGATCAAGCTCGAGTGCTTGGCTCAAACTTTTAGTGAGTTAAACACCTTTCTGCAAGTGCACAAGGAAAAAAAGCAGTTTTGTGGTCTGAGAGGGGGTTGAGGTTGCTGGGTGGACAGTGCCTTGCCTGCCTTGTGCCTTTCTGCTGTAAAAGAGCTTGGGGACAGCACTAGTGGTCACTGTGTTTGTGTAGGTCCTGGCCTAGAGGGCCTTCTCACCTGCCTTCCCTGATAGATACATACATACGCTGACTAAACATATAAATGTATAATGAGTGAAAACTGCTGCCTGCTGCAGATGAGCTTCAGAACCCCAGATTATGACCAGAATCCAAGACTAAGACCAATCTATCTGGAAAAGTGGGGGAAAAAGGCCAATTTCAGATGGTAGGCCTACCTGAAGTGAGTTGGAGTGTCAGAAATTGCTAGTTTGAAGAGAAATCGCTCTCGTATAATGTGGAGAAAGAGGGAGAAACGCTGACTGTGATATCTAGGGAGTAAAATCAGGGAATACTCATCTTTTTGGGTTTTGGTTAGAGCTCTGAGGTAAGACAGACAGACAGCCAATTTGACATATCGGTTCATAAAGCAAGTTAAGCGATAAGGCCAGGGCGAGACAGAAGCAGGTGAGTGGAGCATTTCCTGGAGGAAGAGGAGGAGAGTGGGATGTGTTTTGGGGAAGACATTGGCCGGGAAACCTGTCCTCTCTCTGCATATTGCAGCCTCAGCCCTTAGCATTAGTTACTCCCCAGCATGGGCTGTGTCCAAGCAGCAGCGAGCAGGTGGAAAAGCCAAAACCGCATTTTGCAGCACTCAGGCCCTGAACACAGCTCCTCTCCACCCAGGTGAAGCCTCGTGTCAGGGGAACCACAGATGAAAGGCATTCACGTCTTTATCACCAAGTGCTGTCATTACCCTCTTAATTTGAAGTTCATTATAAGCCTGTTTCTATTTTTTTTCCCCTCTGAATTATGACCTTTGTTTTATGAGACATCTTTAAGGTATCTTTTCATGTTGTAGATCATTTTGGCTTGTGGAGTTTGTGAAGGGAAGAAACTTGTTTGTATTGCTAGATTCCTTTGGTGTTTGAACGTGTAACGAGGAAGAGAAGGTGAGAAGATGTGGTAATAAGCCAATTCCTAAAACTTAAATATGGCTTCTGGCTTATCTGACCAAGAGAGCAAAATGTTGAGCAGTTATGCTTGTGTGACCAGACTCCTGTGGTGTTTGATGATGGTTATGGTTGCAGTAATATTATTATTACTGCAATTACAACAGCATGGGTGGTGTTACGCCTGACTAGCTGATCAATCATCCGAAGTAAGGACTAAATCTCTCCTTCTGTTGGAATAATTAACATGTGGGACTGGATTGCAGTCTGTCGTGTGCGTGTGGAAGGGTGCGAGGCGATGTCTGGTGGTGTAGGGTTCCTGTGTGGTAAACATGCATGTTTATGTCATTCCCTCCTTGGGCTGAGGCTTGGCTCAAGCCAGCTCTGATCCACTCTGGGGAGCTGCATTTTGGTGGTAGGAGGCCAAATTGCTCAGAAACAAGTTGGTCCAAGCGAAGTTATGCAGAGATGTTTTGGGGTATCACGATGCCCCTTGTCCTCTCTTCCTCTCTTCAGATTTCTTCCAGCTGTCCTCCAGGTTTCTCCCACTACAGTAAACTGATAACCCATTTTTGGGGCCACACACCATAAGTAGTAGCCACTGGAGGCTAGGAGGATTTAGTGGGATTTGTTGTGCTGTTTTAGAGGGCTTGCAAGGGATGGGCATGTCTGATGAATATATTTATATATATCTATATATGCATATATCTTTAGCATAGCAGGTGCCCTTGTCTCTAGTCTTTCTCTTACCCTTCTGTTTGGCCTTAGTCCAGAGCCTCCTTTTACCTGCTTGTCACTTGCCTTATTTTCCTTTCAGCACTGTGAACTCTCCCAATTTCTTCCCACATGTGTGTACATTTCCTAAACCGAAACCCGAAAGCTCCAGCTTTGAGGATGCAGCCGCTTTGGGATGTAAAGATCCTTCCCCCAGTGAACCAAAGAGCCCTGTTCTGGGATGTCAGGAGTTACCCAGGACTGGGAGGCGGAGCGAAATTCGTGATTGGATTAAGTACCTGCTGTGCTGGGGATCTGCTATGATGGCTCAGTGCCACTTTTGTCTCCAAGCAGTGGAGAGGATTTTTGGTGTTCCCTGAAGTCTGTGTCACATGTATTCAGACAATTGAAATTCAGATTCAAGGATCAGACCAAGGAAAGTTCTAGCTTCTCCACAATGCATTTATTCCTGGCTGGTTGCAATGAAATCTTTCTACCTCATATAGCTGTCTGTTTTTTCTCCCCTTCTTTACCTTGGTGTAAAAGCCATGGGGTTGATGGCATTGTCTCCTCCAGGGGCTGGAATGGAGATATTCCCAGTTCTCACATAGACCCATCAGCTCAACAGGAACAGTTTACACAAATGAAGTCTTATCAAAAGCACTGTGCAGTGCAGCTAATGTGGATAATGCAGCTAAACTCAGATGAGTGAACAGAGAGGTCAGAGACCTTCCCTATTATTTTGTAATTGCATCTTTAATATTTCCATATCACCATATGCAGACCAGAGAAAGAGATAAGCCTGGAGCAGAGAGACTGGACTCTGGATTTCATAAAGCCCAGAGCAATGTTTTATCTATCGCACTGCAATTACAAAGCTTAGTCTATTCTAGACAAGTGCCTGTTTAAGAATACTATATATTTAAAAATAGTCTATTCCTAGGCATAGGTCTGGAAGGGCTTTATGAGGCAGAAAGCTTCACATTAATTACTCCCCCCTCCAGTGAAGAGGTCAGGGATCTTCATACACTCATCAGCCTTTTCATTCTCTCTCTAAACTTGAACTCCAAGACGAATCCCTACTGTCAGGTGCACAGGCTGGGGTTGTCATTAGTTTTGGGAAATCAGGGCTGCTCTTCAAGGCAGGGATGATGGCAGGTCACAGCCTGCTGCCCTTCCTGTGGTTGGTGATGAACACAGAAGCAGCCGGTGCAGAGGGGACGCGCTCGCCCGCTCTGGGAGGGATGCACGCTCACCGTTAATGCGGTTTTGTGTATGGAACAGAAGAAAATATACCTTTTTATTTTCTGATTGTCAATTTTGCTTCTCCTCTTTTACATTTTTTTCCACATCCATCTAGAAGACCAGAGATAACTCAGATGAAAAGGAATCAATTATATGGTGCCTGTGATACTAGAAGTCTGGACTTTATGACCCAGGAAGTTTTTCCCTGCACTGTGATCTGTGTGTTTGTTTGTTTTCTTTCTATAATATTAACATAAAATAAAATATCTTGGGTACTGTGCAGTCAGCAGTATTCAGTAAGCTGGCAGCCTTTGTGTGGGAAGCGATTTTATCTCCAGATAAAATTAAGATTATATCTCATTTTAAATACAATTTCTTTTTCATAACCTAGAGTTGCTTTTTAAAATTTATTTATTTATTTATTTTGCTTTTCCTGTGGAATTGAGAGCTAGCTGACACTACAGTTTTGGACAGCTCTGAAATGAGCATGAGTTAGGAATTTTCCACTTGCAAGGAGCATGGTAGCAGTTCCAAAATGTACCCATGCCCTTCCCAATCTTATCCCTGCCTGGCGTGGAGCTTTCATCCAAGGGATTGAATTTATCCATGATATAGTGCTGCTGGCATCGGGGAGCTCTACACCTCAGGCGAATACATCCTGTAATGATCAAGTTGTCCCCTTGCCGAACAATGTTCCGTGTGAAATGGCAAACAGCCAAGGAACCCTGTAAGAACAGCTGTGCTTAAGAAACTTTCAAATATTATTAGTGTTTCCAAGCTGAAGATAAGCTTATAAATTTCAGTGTTGCTTGATCAGTTCAGAAGCACCAGAGCTTGCAGGATGGTCAGCGTCGTTTCTGACCACATCTTAGGACACTAGATGTGGAGCAGCTCGTAAGGGGAAGAATGTGACTTGCTGGGAAATACTGAAAAAGTGCTTGGCTTCATTTCTGCAATTCTGCTGGAGTCTTATTTTCCTACCCTGAAAACCTAGTACCCTCATCCCCTATGTATCATCTAGTATAAGACTATATGTAACATCATTTCAGTACCATACTCTTCTGAAAGGCCAATATGCTCCCATAGCCAGAGGGGGTTGTTATTCCATGTTTTCTACCTTGGTCTTGCTCCAAATTTCCCTGCCAGTCCCTCGGTGCGTGACTCGGCTGCACCTCTCTGCCCCTGCAGAGTAAAAGCAGATCCAAATATAATGGGAAGTGTAGCCTGGTAAAGGAAATCAAGGGATTTTCAAGTCTGCCTGCTGGCAGCTTCACATTTTAAGCAGAGTCATTATTATCAATCTTCTTTTAATAAATAACTATAATTAAAGAAAACACAACACAACCCATACTCCTCTTGCGGACATGTATCTGGGCAAGAGAGCGACTCTAAAATAAGGTGATCTTTGTAATCTGGCAGGAGGAAAGCCTGAGGCTGGAGTTTATCCGTGTGGAGCATGGCAGGTAAAAATGCCTGCTCCAAAGGTGTTGAATAACCCCGACAGGCGTGAGCGAGCAGGTAGCTCATCAGAAGGGATGCACCGTATGGCGCAATGTCTAGATTAAAGAAATAAATGTCCATGCTGGGAGCTCTCTGCAAGGAAAAATATGTAGATTACGGTATGTAGATTGCGCTTCATTCAGGGTGTATTAAGAACACTGCTCTCTATGGCTGTAGGCGCACATCAAGAGCGTGATGAAGTGTAAAAGACGGTCCTTGTGCAGGAGCCGTCCAGGCTAAGGATGTCCAGGCTTACCGGGATGAGGCTGATCTCACTGCTGCTCACTGAGCTGCCGTCTCCTTCGGTCCTGCCCTCGAGTTCCTGCCATTTATCTGCACGAGCCCTGGCACCTGCATGACCCTCTCTGTATTGATTCAACTCACTAATCTGGCGGGAAAAATGACTTTAGGGAAATGGAGAAAAAAAATCATGGAAATGGTTTGTTTTATTGTGGATTTGTGAGCTGAAGTGGCCCCTAGGAAGGTCAGACATAGACCAGAGGAGTGGTGAAATGGAACAGTTGTGTGACATGGTCTCTGCTGGGCAGCAGAGGGGCCGTAGTTAGTTTTATTTATTTATTCATTTTTGCATAGGTGAATTGGAGATCTCTTTCTCCACGTTCAACGGAGTGGCAGCTCATTCTCATCTCAAATTTCAGCTCATCTCCTGCATTGCTGATTTCCAGGTTTCCTTCAGACATGGCAAGTGACCTGTCAAATGGACCTCGCACCTTCTGGCTCCTCTGCAGCAACAGGGCAGCTGTAACTGCTGGAAGGGCAGAACTGTGGTTCAGAGCAGGAGGTTTCTTTTGTGCATGTGATAACACAGGACTCGCTGTCTGTCAGGCTGGGCACCAGTATCTTGTTCTATTTTCTTTATATTTGTATCTCTCTGAGCCAGTTTGTTTAATTTTCCTCTAAAGAATTATTTGTCAGCATCTGATGTTTTAAAGACACCTTCTGCTTGGGTGCAGAGCCAGTTTCTGAGCTGTAAACGTGTTCCCAATTGAGCTTGCTTTCTCTTCACCAACCCTCTGTTGTTCCTGATCTCTGCTACCAAGCCTGCTACTTCTTCCTCTCCACAGTCCCTCTGAAAACTTCCCCAGAATTATATTCTCTTTTCCCAGTTGTGACTTCCTGCTCCATCTCTCTGCAGAGATGCCTGGAGCAGGCTGGTTCTCTTGGACTCAGCCCATGAACCCACCTGCAGTTAAATTCAAGTGCAATCACTAAAGGCTAATGATGCTCCATCGTCCTGAATTATTTCTATATTGCACAATGTAGTATAGGGTTATTAAACTAACCATAAATGAATTTAGTCAGCACCAGAAACAGTTTAGCTAAGCTACCATGGGGCTACTAAAGGGATAATTTACCATCCCTGGAAGCAGATCAGCAGAGACAAATCTTAATCTGGTGGGTGCAGTCTAGATGCTTGTCCAGAACTCAAGATATATTACCCTTTGCAGAAGAAATTGAAACAAATAGGCTGGGTAAATCTGTGGAGTAGGGAAAAGAAGAAAAAAGTGATGAAAGGACTATGAAAATGCTCTTGTTTTCTGATTCTAATAATATTCTTATAATAATAATATTATATTGTTCTAATATGTTTAATATTCTAATTTCTATAATTCTGGTGCTGAAAGGATACTTTGCACCTGCTTTTAATAAGCAGGTGCTATTCAATGGGGAGACAAGGTAGAATAGCTAGAGGCATTGACAGGGAAAATGTCCAGTCTGTTACTGGAATTAAGAGTCTCTTCCCATGGAAGAGAGATGTGAAGCAGTTTTCCTTGAGGAAAGGTGTGTGGGAGAAGCACAGAGCGGGACAGGAGTCAGCATGTGAGCAGGCTGTGGAAAGAGCTGTGTGCAGTCATGGCAAAAAAAAACCCAGCAACTCCTTTTCAGCCAGCCCAGAGCTACCTGGGGTGAAGGCTAATTGAGAGGTCAAGCATTCCCAGCAGTCGAGGCAGCGATCTCCTATCCTGTGTCATTAGTATTCCCCACAGTTTTTCCGTCTGTCATAGTCTGCATTAGACATGGAAGGATGAAATCACCCTGATCTTTCCCCCTCCCTCTCCAAGTGAGAACTGTTAGTGCATTGTTTAATTAAAATATGCTGTGGTTTATTTCAGGATTCGTTAATACCAGGATGAATTTGAAGCTGTTATACAAAGAGCACATTCTGGCCTCTCTGACAGTAGGTTTAATGTGACACTTCCCTAGTCCCAGGAAGTCCATGCTGGAGGATTATGCTTTAGACTTGTACCAGTCTGTATGACAGCACTCTTCTCATCAGAAAAAAAAGAACAGAGTCTCAGCTTCCCTTAAATTTTCCACTGAAAGAGAGCTGGAGCACTGTCTCACATGAGGGAATCATCTTAAAGGTCAGCTTATGAATTATTGTGGATTTTAGAAAGGGCTTCTCTAAGACCAGAAGGGTTGGGAAGGCGAGGACCACAGAGCAAAAGATTGACTCACTGTTGCCTCGTGTTAGGTGCTCTATATTTTGAAATTTCCTGTGCCAACCAACTTGGTATCATAAGCAGCAGAGAACATGACTTTTCTCCAAATACATAAAACTGGGCAGCGACAAAATGACGAAAGCAGTAGATAAGGGACCATTGGTCAACATTGTCCAAGTCTATTCTACCCTTGGGCAATGGCTAAGACTATGTTTGGTCATGAAATGTGGAGAGGTCACCGCTTTCCAAATGCTGACTACAATTAGAGATGCTGTGGGTCTATTGCTAAGATGTGTGCAAGGGGAAATGTTTTCCATAGCTGGAGACATTCTCATGTTGTAAAGATTCCTTTTTGCCTTACGTGCTATGCCAACGAAAACAGAACACTTTGGGCAAGAAAATCTCCGAGCAGAAAGAAATGAGCCCATGAATGAAGGCACTTCACTGTAGCACCCGTAATGGGCATGAATGCATGCTGGCCTTCTGCGTTGGCGGGGAGACTGGAAAAGAGCCCTGGATGTAGCCCTGCTCCGCAGTTGGCTGGTGGTCCCATCTCAAAATAGAAGCTGGAGAAAACTCTAGCAAACCTGCTAGGCTTGATGGTACTGGAGCAAAGAAGGGGAAGGAAGGAAGGATGGAATCAGAGTATCCTTTAAAGCAAGGCTTACATCAGCCCCCAGTGTTAGCAAACCAAGAAAAAGTGACCGGGTGAGAAAGTCAAGATGAGAGCTCATTACTGCTGGCAACCTGTGGGGATTAGTTGTCTCTGGCAGCAATACCTAAGGCTGCAGCACTCTGCAGCCTGCGCTGGGGCGCTGAGGGCTTCAGAGTCTCGCACGCATTAAGGAAGCTGAAGACGATAAAAACAGAGTGTCATGGGAAACAGAGCAGCTAAGTGGGAAAGGTGAAACAGCAAATCATTTGCAGAGATTGCTGCTCCTGACACAGTGTTGTGCTGTAGCCACAGGAGAAAACACCTCTTCCAAGGATGACAAATACTATCCTCTTGTTTCATAGCTCTTCATCTTCCCTTCATTGCAGCAGTAACTCTCGGTCATGAAGCACTATCTTAGCTTAGCCCTTAAATACTCCAGGAAGGAAATCAGCCAGGCAGGCTGAACTCTCCTTTCTGTGCTGAAATAGTTCATGAATTGCTCAGCCTGGCTCAGACCGACATTTCAATAAGTTTTTCCTCACTACTGCAAAGCTGGATGGTGGTGTTTATGTAGCGGCCTGAAGAAGGGTTTTTTCTCACCTAGTTTTCTCACCCTTTGCTTTCAGGGCCATTCCAGCTGCCTTTTTTCATTGTTTTTGTTTGTTTGTTTATTCTCCCAAATATCCTGCGACCCACAAATCCCTCCCATGTTTCAAATCCCTCTCAGAGGGCCATACTGTGGCTCAGAATCTCAGGACCAAATTGGGGGGCAAAAATCTAGATTTCAGCAACAAAGGATCTTCAAAGGGAATGCCTGATCTTTCGCTCTGATTCTAGTGGAGATCCACTTAGCCTTCCCTGCTGCTCTCAGCTCTGGCTATCAGGCAGAGAGGGAGCGAGAGGAGTGCTCCTTCGAGAGCACATCCCTTGGCCACACTCACTCAAAGCCTGGCACCTCCTGTCTGCCCAGGAGTAAACAAGAAAGTGCCCAGGTGAAGAAAGGAGGCCCTGAAATCTGCTCTTCGGTAGCCAGCCTCCTGCATGAGCGCTCGGCCATTAAGTAAAAGCCGAAAAGATAAATCCTAAATATCAGAAATTAAAATCAATAAACTCACCGACTCCTCCTAGCCACAGTTAAGACTCATAAAGAGTCGCTAAATCCCTACAGTGCTGCACTTTTACAGTTGTACACATTAAGAAAGGGAGGAAAGAATTATATGAATCGTTTGGCTGGGTATAGGAATCAGTTATTTTAATGATGCAATATCAAAAGGAAATATGGTCTCATTTAGAGATCCACCAGCTAGAGTCACTACAATGCTCCCCAAAGAATGGGAACTATTCTTGCAGATGCCTAGAAATTAAGAATTATGCCCTCACTACATTTAATATCCTAGCTGTAGCTCCCGGGGCCATCTATCTCTGTAAAGCTTTGGGGATCTAATTCAATTGCTTTCTGTCTACTATTGGCTATTTATAAAGCACATGTCATTCTGGTGCTTCTGTGGTCCACTGGATCTCCCAGAAGCCTGCAAGTAGAATTAGGGTTTTTCACTCTCCTGAGTGATGAAAAAGAAAGGTCTGACCCACTCACCACCCCTGCTCAAGCAGACCAGAGTTCTAGCACAGCTGGCAACATGTTTTGTGGATGAGACACCTCCCTACCTATGCGCAGAATAAACTAAATCACTATTAATGAAATCTCACATTTATTAGACAATCTTACTTGGAAGCCCAGAATAATATCAAAATTGATCAGCAGGGCAAAGACTGCTGCGATGTAGCCATTCTCTCAGTAAGGCATTTTAAGTGCTCGAGGACATCATGTGTTTATCATAAAGACAAATCAGCGTAATGTGGGGGGCAGGAAATTAAAAGGACTCAAGATAAAACGTAGCCAAATTTTGGAGTGATGGTAGCTACTTTTTTTCTTTTTTTTTCTTTTTTCTTTTTTTTTTTGGATTGTCAATGATCTCATCTAATTTGGGTTTCAGTTGTGTTCAAGGAACCATCACCAGTTTTGAGGTCAGTAACCCCACAGTTCATTTTGCTTTAGAGGAAAGAGGAATGGAATAAACTGAATCTTGCATCTTATTTCTCAGTGGCACCAGTTTGTTACTCGTTCAAACCCATCCATGTGCAGTTCGGGACTGGGAAGTGCTCTAGCCACAGTGGTTTAACCTAGGCACAAATTGGTGCCAGGTGAGTGTACTGCTGGATGAGGTGTGTGGTGCTGATGGGGAGGTAAGGAGCAGAGCACAAGTTCAAAGCTGAAGTCTGCTCTTTTGCTTGGGGTCAGGCTGTGACAGTGGAGGAGTCCATGGGAGAAAGGCAAGCCAGGGCCCTGAGGGTGAACCAAGAGCATGTTTCCCACAAAGCAATTAAAAATGGACTAACCTGGGGGCTACAAGCAGTCATCTTGGATTTAATGTCACTCCTTATGCTTAAAGTTAAGTGCATACTTAAGGACTTCTCTTGGTGGGAATGTTAACCAGTAGGTAGCATCAAATGGCAGGCTAACAAACACACATAAGGTCTATCGACCTCCCAGGGAAAATAATTTGGCAGTGCTTTTCAGCCTTGAAAGCCACTTCTCTCGATAGTCTGTGGAGTATATTGTTCTTCTGATTAACAAACCACAAGATGGATTTCTTCCCAAACATCTGACACCCGATGAATAATTTTCTTAATCAAAATGCATAAGCAGGGAGCACATATTCTGCCATTGTTGCTATGCTACTGTAAATTATTCAATTTTTTACTCAACAGCTCTTCTGGTTTTGTTCAGTTCTAGGAAATGTATGAAGAAATTATTCTGGGGAAGGATCTAACATGAAGTTATAGAAATTTGAATTCAGCTAACCATCAGATGCCAAGTCATACAGGAAAAGAGGCATATTATAGAGGTAATGGAGTTTTGAGGATTCAGTAGTTATTTTGTTATTAAAAAATCAGTGATGGTGATTCTTGCTTGTCCACTGCTTGCTTGTCCAGTTTACTGATGGTTAAAATATCTGGTGGATGTGGGAAGAACATCTGCCCCTGGCACAGCCCCAGCTGCAGGTGCAGGTCCCAGGGCGGAGGTGGTGGCTGAGCTGCCCGTAAGTGCGTGCAGGAGGGGAAGACGTGCTGCCCGTCACACAGTGAGTAGGGGGAATTGGATATTTTTTAACATTTATTGATTAAATCCTGCTCAGCAGCATTCCCTGGACTGTGTGTGCTCTTGCAGCCGTGCTGTGGCTGTCAGTTGCTGTGGTAGCAGCTGCTGCAAGGGGAGATACGAGTGTTTTGCTCCACCTCCTAATTAGTGTAAGATTCGAGCGCTGTTGCTCCTCTGGCTGGATGTCTCCGTCTCTCGCACGCACACGGATGCGTGCACACAGACAGCCCGGGCATGGTGACAAAACATGAGGTGGGAAATGGAGCTGTCAGGAATCTCCTGGCTAATGTATGGCAGATGGGAACGGTCCAAAGGAGAGGAGGGGGGAAAACCCTCTGTAAAGAAAAACAAATTAGACTGAAAAACAAAAACAAGGAGTCTTCTAAGGCTTAGGAAAGGGACAGGAAAAGACAACAGTGCAGACAGAAAGGAAGAGAAAGAAGAGAGACAAGACAGAGGATAGCTGGAGAGACATCAATCCCACAGGATCACAGATTTGATCCTGCCATGTGCAGGCTTGACTTTGCTGTGCTAATTGCGCCTGTGTTATTAGTCAGCCTCAAACTTCAGCCCTGGTTGCATTCAGATGAACTGAGAGCATGTTCCAGAGCACTTGTCATTAGAGGATGTTATTTTGCTGGCGATGGTTAATGATAGATAACAAATGAGTTTTAGCTCATTCTCTATCAGAAGTGAATGGGACACAAAACAAGAGCAGTGAAAATGCAAGTGAGGATTCCCAGCTGAACTGCTCTTTTGGGTTCTGCTGGAGAAATGGTGAAGCCAAGGCCTCGAGCTGCTAAAGGATGAGAGTGAAGCTAGGCGAGACAGTTACCTGGGGCTACTGGGAAACAGCATAAGAAAGTAGATGGGGAGAATCACCCTGAGTGCTAACTCAGGCTGTGTGCAAGCGGAGGGAATCGTTTATAAGTTATGAAGCATAGTAATGGCCTCTAAAATATGTGTCTAACAAGAGAGCTATTTAAACTAAAAGGAATTTGCTAATTCTAGAGTGAAACAGCAATGTAACTTTAGAGAAAACCCTGAGGAGCACAGGTTTTCCTTGCATGCTTCCATATGGCAATGCATACTCCAGGAACAGATGACTGGGGGTAGTGCAGGCTCCATTGCTATATAACATTACTGAAGCTGGATTCCTGAAGGGAAAAATATCCAGGAGAATTCAGGAGTCAGGGAACTCTGTCTTGAACAAGAAGATGAAGAAGGTGCCAACACAGAGGGAGCTCGACAGAAACTTGGAATGGAACCAGGTCCCTGGCTGCTTGGCTTGTGGTTCAACCTGAAGTCCACTCAAGGTCAGAAGGATGCTGAGTTACTACTGCAGCTTTGGAGCTGAGAAGCACCCCAGAAATCCAAAGTGGGATCTGTGCACAGACAGGTCAGTGCCAAGCACAGGCTTTTCAATGGGTCTCTGTTTCCATTTTGTAATTCTTCAGCTTAGCAGCTGAGAACTTGCCACTTCACTCTGTCTCAGGTAGTAGCATCAGTGATATATCACAGGCAGAAGTGATGTACCCAGCAGGTCCCCCAGGCTAGAAGTAAGCTGTAGGGAGCTAGCTCAGCACATCTTTTTATACCAAACTATCTTGCCTAATAGAAACGGTATCAATAGCTAAATCAGATGGCATAATTTTTGGGCAAGAATGTAGATGAGAGATTTTGAAATGGGACCTTACTCCAACCTGGTACTTTGCAATCAGATCTGAGCAGTAAAATGTGTACAAACATGTTCTCCTCACGGGTAGCCACTTCCACCCCTTCCCTGTGACTGCAGCTCCTTATCTGTACTGCAGTACAGCCTGTCTCTCTCCTGCTCCGTTCCCTCCTGACTTCATAGTCCCAGATGCGGAGTCCTTTCATCCACTTATCTGGCAGGTATGTTCAAATACAGTGTTAGTTCAAGGGCACGTACTAATAAAATAAACATATCGCAAAAGGCACCACCTGGTCAATATGCTTAATGATTCATACAGCAGATAAAACCAGAAGGAGCTGATGAAGCAACAATGTTTACAGAATAGTGGCAGGTTATTGAGCAACTCTGACGCACAGGATTCATCCCCAGTCAGTCTTCCCCTGCTCTTAAATTGCTCCAGTGAAGTCTATTTTATTCATCTATCTGCCTATGGACTTCAGAGATTACTAGGGGTCTAAAGTGCACCAAATTGGCCATTGGCTCTTCCATTAAGATGTGTAAGTGCATATTGCTCATTTTATGGTTCATGTATAAGTTGAACCTTTCAAATATCCCCCAAAGCCTTAACTTAGTTACTTTCCAACACCTGAAGCAAAGGTGATGCAGAAGTTCAGGGGAGTGATGCTGGGGAACTTCTTGCTCTAGGGTGCTGTGGGAGCTGCAAGTCTATGTGCGTTCAGGACACAAACTATTAGAGGCAGCAAAAATGTGCAGCTGTTGCTGGTGTCAGGAAACCAGGTTTTAGACAAAGCAGCCCAGCTCAACTGTGCTCATGCTCTGCATTGTGTTGCTGCTGGCAGCCCAGGAGACGAGACATGGTAACTTCGATTTGCTGAACAGCTGGAGGGTAATTCGAGGGCTTGCTGACATCCCTCAGCCCCTGTGCTAAACATATAGCCCTATCAACCACAACTCCAGCTCATCAAATATTGCTGGCTTAAGAGTGGAACATCAGAAGACAACTTGCCGAACTGTCTTCTGCCATGCCCAAGCGTGCTGGCATGGTCCAGACCTAGGGGGCTCAGCGTTTTCCCTGGTGGGAAAGATTGTTCTGATGATACAAAAATTATTCTTCTGAACAAGGCTACGCCGTTAGAAGGGGGAAGGCATGGTCTTTCACTGGGGCATAAGCAACCCATGTGTATACTTACATCATGAGATCAGACAGTACATGCTAGAGTTTCCCTCCCTTCTGACTGTGCAAACTTTGAGGACCCTTATCAGCTTGGCATGAATTATTAAGAGGAACAGAATGAATGCTTAAAAACAAGAAAATGTGTCTGTGGTCCAAGATGTTTTTAAAGCATCTCTGATTCCTCCTCAACAAATTGCTAGCTTCCTTCCAAACACCACAGATATTCTCTTCCTTATTTCCATTAGCGCTGCACTTGAAGGCATAAGCTGACAACTAATGTCCTGTCACTGGGAGAAGACTTCCCTTGAGGAGAATTATTACATAATAACGGAAGTTTTGTAACCTTTTCTGAGGCATCCAGTGTTGGCCATTTGGTGCAGACAGGGATAGGAAGTATTGGCATGACAACATGAAGAAGAGATTTCTCTTGCAGATATCTTGAATGGGATCTGAACAGTGAATACTCTGCTGAAATACAGTCTGAATAGTCTGCTGAAAGTAACACTGGGACTAACGGCAGTCATTACAGGAACAAAACCAGAGGTTCCTCTGTTTTTTCTTGAAGTGGTTACAGTCTAGTTTTGACTGGGATGTAGAGTGGAAAAGTAATGAAGAATTCAGAGACAGCAATATGAGCAGGACAAGGCTGGAGCACTGAGGCATTTGTTTCTCCTTTTTTTCCCCCGTGGGTGTGTAAAATGTCAAATAACCTGTTTTGTTCTTCATAATGGTACTATGATCAATATTACTGATACAATGATCATGTATGTTATGTTTGGGGCCAACAGGAAGAAAAGTGCTTTTCTGTAATAATAGCTTTATATCAGGCTAGAAAACTTGTGAACCAATGAACTGATACCATTTTCACTCTCATATTTATGTCATCATTTATATTATTTATACCCATATTCTTAACCCATCATATTGCAACTCTTCTTCCATAAAATATCATAAAACCCTTCTTTAGGGGTGTTGTTAGGAAATTTGAGGAACGGTGTAACTCTGGTTCACTGGAGAAAATTGAAGATCATGAGGTCTTGTTGAACTACTGGGGATATAAACATGTCTCTACACTACTTTGTTTGCCCAAAGTAATGTATAAACTGCAGCTTATCATCAGGGATCCCTTTATTTACTGAATATAGCAGACTCCAAGGTGGAAAACTGCACCCATTTAATGGAGCACAGCAAAACAAAACTGCTACTCAGAGCTAGAGGAGTGCAGCATCCATTTGGAGCTGCAGGGAGATGTTAGCAGGGAGCACGTAATTACAACGAGGGGGCTCCCAAGGGCCGAACGAACTTATGCAAAAGGGCCATCAGATTCCTGTCGCCGTTGAGACTTGTGGACTTTGGCTAGGTTTTGGTTCTGTCATACAATCTCTCCTAGGGTATTGGACCATCTGAAAACATGAAGACTAGTCAAAAGTGGCATAGGCTATTTCTGTGTGTATATGTATGAATCTGG
>JAUBNY010000230.1:3888620-3909746 GCA_032275445.1 Crypturellus soui
GTATTGGACCATCTGAAAACATGAAGACTAGTCAAAAGTGGCATAGGCTATTTCTGTGTGTATATGTATGAATCTGGTCTGTGCCAATTAAATATATGAAAAAAATTGGCAAGGATCCTAATAACAGTCCTGTGGGCAATCTCTGGATTTGCGTTTGAAGCAACTAGCATACAAAAGAGAAGGACTGAAGTAGCAGTCAAGGATTTCTCCTGCACTGCTTTAACTTAATTTCTGTGCCTTATAATGTCCTGAAACAAACAAACAAAAACAACAGACATCATCTTTTCTCTTGCACAGAAACAAAATAGTTTAAAGGGAACCTGGAGTCTGATCTATGGGGGGACCAAAGGACAGTAAAATTCAGGACTAATTACATCTGCATCAAATTTCACTATTGGATATTTAGATGAGCCCTAAAGAAGTGTAAGAGGATGGCTTGAGGATTTCCCTTTGAGAATTTCAAACCTCTCAGTTTAGCCTGGTATATGGATCTGTTTGAGAGTACCAGCTTCAACAGAGATTGGGTATCAATAAATCTCCTTGCCATGTGACTCTTTAACAACATGAATGCTCAGTGGACAAGACTGGGGAGGAGAGGGAAGGCCAGGAAGAAAATACTGATCAGAGAAAAAGCCCATGAAAAACGTGCAGCAGGTCTAATTTAATAAGGAAGCAGTCTTTGCACAGATCCCTTGCGTGGGAAGAAACAGAAGTCCTGAACAGTTTTAATCTTTATTTCAGATTATTGAGGTGCTACCCCTGCAGCTACTGGCAAATACCCAATGTGCTGAGACACAGGCCATCCTCTGTTATCAAGCTGGTGGTGGAGAAGAAATCTACATGGGAAACTTCATGGAAGGCAGCCAGTGAGATCTGTTTTTCATTTGACCATGGTGAGAAATTCCTTTGGTACTTAATGGTATCTGCTTAACATAAGTGAGATGAGGCAGAGGCTGACTGCAGTGAACCGGGCTCACTGGACAGCCCAAACAGAAAGGCATCATCAGGGACTTTAGTGTGGCAATCCAGAAAACATAATAATAAGAAGAAAAAGATTACAGTGATATTTTTGAAAAGCTACAGCTGTGCAGTAGGGAAGCTGAATTTCCTGGATGGCATGTTTTTGTTGCCCTGGAATCACATGATTAAATAAGAATGAAAACACATCTTCAAGTAGGATGCTTGATCTGCTTCTGGCACCCCACTTTGTGTTGTGAATTATTCTAGTCCTATCAACACTCTTCTGAGGGGGGTTTCGTGCTCCTCCCTCACTGCTCCAGGAGAGCAGGCTGGCCTCGAGTGGCAGGGCAGCCCTGGGAGAGGGGCGGTAACTGGATAGTCATCCACCTTGTAACGTGAGAAGGGCCACAGGAAGGGACAGAAAGGTCTCATCTCTCCTTCCAAGGGACAGGAAGGATAGAAAGGGACTGCAGGACCTTGAAGTACACTGAAGACTTTCAGGTGTGGTGAGGAATAAGAGCAAAGGTCTCTGTCAGAAATGGTCAGTGTTCGTCACAGTAACAATAACTTGGATCATGGCCTAGTTTGTTTAATGGAATGCAAAAGGGTCTGCTGAGTGGTCCATTACACTTTGAGCAATTCTTGCCAAAATCTATAGATGATGAAGCTTAATAAAGATAGGGCTGCTTTTCTATTGAACACAGTGACAGATGAGGTCTTTGAGGGGGAATCATTTTCAGAGTGTGAGCCAGATTTTCAGTGTGAAATCCTTACCTGATAAGTCAGAGATGGCCTTATCTGGATCAGGGATGGCTAAAGTAAACCTACTGGGCCTGGAGCACAGATCTGTATAGAGGAAAAAACTAACCAAAAGAGAGATGGGTATTCTGGTCAAGAGACACATTGTTTCTTCATTTTTCCAGATATCACCTCATGGAGCTCTTAGGAAGACTGTGCTGATTTTCAGGCAACCTCCTCATGAAGGAGCTAAAGAAGACACTGCAGTTATGTCCTCTTCTGAGCAGGAAAATGCTCTCGCTGACTCTTACAGACGAGGTTAGTCCGAAAAATATAAAGATGCTTTGTGGGCGTATGTGGGCATTTATAAATCATACAGTGAGACATGTTTGGGCAAATGGGCAGATACTGGTGTCTGCCTGAAATGTGGGCTGGATGTCCCATCAGCATGAGGACCACAACCAAGGACAGAGCTTACATCTTGCATGCTGCCCCACTCCTGCTGCCAGAGCTGATTCCTCCTAGACACAGAGCTCGGCATGGCGGAAGGAGCAGAACTTTTGGCATTTGAGATGTCATGCAAGCTGCACTGAAAGAAAATGATAACAAGGGCATGGTACAGAATGAGCTTCGGCTCAGCAGACTTCATGCATTATGATATTCCGTGATCTCATTTTGTAAGCAGACCTTCAGAGTCAGCTTTGGTTTGCTTGACATTATTAGTGTAATAACACTCATTTAGGGTACAGCTTGTTAATGTAGGATGCTCAGTTATTTGGCATTCAAGTCAATATTCTATATACAGATTTTTCCCTAGCACAGCACAATGCTCATTAGTGTCACCTGCAGAAATGGACTAATGTATGAATAAATTCAGCAGGGCAAGATCATTTAGATCTACTTACCCCCAAAGTCACATTATTTTTAAGAGCAATTTTAATTCACAGGAGGCAGAGAAGACCAGTCATATGAAAGGCTACCTCACTGCAATCTCTATTGTTTTAATGAAATTAACCCTTTGGAAGGGTCTAACTTGGTTTATGATTTCTTTGCCTTGAGGTCAGCAGAGCACAAAAAAGTTCTGCTCCCTCCTGCAAACCCAATCCAAGTATTTATGAGAAAACTAACACAGAGAAAAACAACACATAAAAATCTTACAGGCTGGGAACTGAAATATACGGTCTCATCTCTGTGCCTACATTAATAATCCATAGCGCTTTTGTTCCAAGAATCTTGTACCTTAGTCAATGCTGGTCACAGTTGTTTATAGAGCCATGGGGACTCATAACAGGTTCGTAAATACCTTTCCCTAAGTAGCTGTTAAAAATATAATTAGTTAGGAAATTATTTGGCTTTTCCCTTTTAGTCCTTAGCAATGATAAAAATTATCATTGCTTTATAAAGAAAATCAGGTATTCTGTATCATCATCATCATCAACAGTAAACTTACAGAAAGTTTATCTTCCCTAAAATATTTTCCATTATTTTTCCACAGAAGTGTTTTTTTTCTTTTTTTCAGAAACAATTGAAAGGAAGATTTTTTTTCTTCTTTATTTCTTATTACACTGTTTTCATTTTTGACACAAAGAAAAAAACCAGACTAGAACGAGGTTAAATGTTTTATTTTTTTCTTTCAGCAGAGTAGATGATGAGATGAGATGTGTGTGTTGGATGGAGTTGGACTTGCAGGCCAGTATTCTGGGCATCCTGGAGTTCCCCTGGACGAAAAAATGTAGGACAAAGCATGACAGACTAGACTGTCCTTTACACAGTGCTTGAATGTCTTGGGTCCCAGGCTCACACACACTTGCAGGGTACTCTGAGCTCTAGAATTAGCTTAAATGTTGACAACCCTCAGGTTGCAGAGTTATGTAACCTCTTGGTGCCTCCGTTTCTTCTTTGTGAGTTAAGATCCCTCTCTGGAAAGATGCCAGGAAGTTGTCTTTGCTTGTGCTGAGAGGAGCCAAGAAGATGTAGAAGGGTAATCACCTCTGTATATTATCAAATGTAGAAAGAATATCTTCCAGATCTTAGAAGGGAAAACCAGAATTTTCCTCTATAACCCTCCCACTAAAATATGTCTATTGGATGCAGAGAGGTAATATGTAAACATGTGTCCTGAGACAATCAAATCATGTTGTTATTATTGTTATTTATTGTTAATTTATCTTGGTTAGCTGCTTTATTTGGCTGAATTTTTCAAACGATGTTCTCTGACTGGTCTATTCCACTGCAGGTGTCTCTATCAGATCAGGGCAGGGAGGATTGCTGCTTGACAGCCTGTGAATATAAAAAGGCCAAAAAGCTTGGTGTGTGATGGACAAGTGATGAAAAGTCAAGGTAAATACTCTGCCACCCTTTGTAAGGTGCTTGCTGAAAATTTGCCAAAGGCCATACCTAACTTTCTGTTGTCTAAGGTGAAGACTTTATCAAATGGCAGATAACTACCATCGTTTTTGTTTTCAAAATATACTAGTTCAGGATTTTCAGCTCCTCTTAAATGAGCATATAACAAACTCATTATTTCCAATAACTTGAATGATTTTTTGACATAGCTGGAACTGAAAGTTTCATCAGTGTTTCCTTCTGTTAGAGACCTGGCTCCCGCATTCCATGGTCTGTCAAGATTAGTCTAACACGCTCTTAAACACTTTAAATCAGCCAGTAAGCCTGAACTATGGGATACAAAGACTTTTTCACTGTTTAAGCATCATAGATGGGAGCCTAGCGTATCCTCATTCCGGGTTTGCATTGGCTTGATTGCATTTTCAATATGGAGCAAAGGTGCTTCTGTGTTTTTAATGTTTTGTATAGATCTTAACTTTATTAGCGAGAAGAAAGAATTTAAGACATGGATGTATTACCATTTTTTATAGCAGTAATCTGGTAGGAGTACACGGTTATTAATTAGGACTGTCCAAACACAGTGAACTAGGGGTAAAAACTGAGGAAGAAGGTGACACTCATACTTGCCCTTTCTGTTTCAGATGCTCTGTCCATTCCAAATGGACGTACAAAAACTCTCACGTGTGCTGAGATGGGATATAGGCTTAATTCACATGGATGCCCCTTATATTGTAACAGTCTGTGTATCTCCTACAAAGGCAAACTTTCATTTGATTTCCGAGGGGCTTGAATTTGGGTTCAAACTAAATTAAGTTGTTCACTTATTAGTGACTCCACAGAACACTGCTGAATTCCATTCTCCAACATTCAACTTTACTGGCGAGTCACTGAGAAATGCAGTTGCAAAACGTTTGCTGTGAATGAGGGTTTCTCCATCAAAAAAGTCTTATGTCAAAGAGTGAAAACAAGCCTCTGCTTTTCTTCCTTTAAAGCACTGGATATGAGACATTAATCAGTGAACTGAAAATCTAATTATATGATTATTAATCACCAGCTGCATTTTCTTCAACTAGAAGAAAAAGGCCAAGTAAAACACGAAAGTCCTCCGGGAAATGCTGGCAATTAAAGCAATTAAAGAGGATGTGGAATTCTTAATTCTTACACTTGGCTAGAAAGATGATTGCCTGGGTTTGACTGTCCTGGGGATGAATGTTCTGGGAAGTTATATATTTATTTGCTTCTTAAGATCAAACACTTCTATTTCTGGCATAATCAATTTTCTTTGTAGCAAGCTCCACGTATTATGATATGGGTAGCTGATCACATTTAAAATTGTTTGATCACGTTAAGTGATGCCTATCATTTAACATTCCCACCCATGGAGAGAAGCACTTATTCCTTCCACTTTCATAACATTCTGCAGACAGACTTTCTGACAGTTGAAGTGTAGCCAGTAAATTTCTTTTCCATTAGTTGCAAATTGTACTATAATATACTAAGGTAATTGCACTATAAATCTTGCCATGAAGTTAGGCTCTGCAGTATACACTCATGAAATAGTAGCAAATAAAACCCTGCATCTGTATATATTATTCTTGCAGTAATATTTTTGAGAGTGGTCTAGAATATTGGCAAGAGTGAATCGGGAGGAGCCTCAAAGCGAAAGTTTCTGTTTCTTTATAAGAGAGGATATATTTTTTCATTAACCGGGAGTACCTTGTGCTACTTATATATCAGGGCAGGGAATATTGCCAACAATCTCCTCAAACATTCAGTTTGAACTAGAATATAATATTCTCTGGACTATCTATGATGTAGTGAGCCTTTGCTGAAGATGTGAGTCCATGACACTAAGTCAAAGTGCCTAAGGGGTCTTCCTGACCCCGACAGAATACTTCTGGGCTGTAATTATCTGTTGAACTCCTCTAAAATGTTTTCGTCATGGGGGAAACACAATGCACTAAAAGAAGTAGCTACTGATACATCTGGTTCTCTCGTTTCCTACAGTTCCTATAGGTCCCTAGGAAAGGACAGTCAGGTAGTTTAGCTAAAATATTCTCTCAACACCCGAGTGTGAAGGGTCATCATTCACCATCTACTGCTGTCTTGGAAACCGTGGCAATAAAATCGTGGTTTCTAAGCATTTTTCTTCCCAAATCAAAGGGCTGCCCTGGAGCCAATGCAATCTCTAGTCCTTCAGGGCAATCCTCAGATAGGTCACAGCACCCAAGTTAGTTTTGCAAAGGTGCATTCACTGGAGCATTAGAGATACTCACAGAGCTCTAAGGATTTCCTTTTCGGTGGAGTACCTGGGGAATGTGAAAGGAATGGGCCTGCTCTACAGCATCACGAGTGAGGTTCACTCCAACAATTCATGGACGTGTCTCCTTCGTGCTGTTTCAACTTGGATACTCAGATGCTGCTCTGGCTGTGAGAAAGGGCAGACTTCTTGTGGGGGAGCACGTCCCATGCGCAGGAGGAAGGTACTTGTCTCTGTCCATTACTAAGAAAAGTGGGTTGCTGTGGGCTTACGGGTTAAGAAAGTCACTCCTGCTTCTGTTGCAACTGATTTCCTCTTTCGTCTGTTTAAATTCTACATTTAAATGTCCAGTGCATTGAATTTCCTTATCAATAAAGAAACTACTAGATGTTGCAGCTTTTTTTTTTTTTTCTGAACTGTTAACTTTTTTTCTCTGAAATTGTTTTCTTCTGTGAATAATACACTCACATGACACTATCTTAGACTGGGTCATGAATGCTTGAGTAGTGTGAAAGTGCCATTCGATTTGCGTTTATCTCACAATTTGCACTGGGCATGTACAGGAGCCCCGAAGAGATATTATTCCTGCACATCAAGGTCCAAGAAACATATTTGATTATATTCACCATATCTGGTGTGATTTTCTTCACTCAGATATTCAGCTGTGATTATGTGGTTAGAAACTCATCATTAATCTCTAGCTTAATGCTGCTTGTTATTCTGTTCCTTCACATATCTTAACTTATGGTCTATTCTGAATATTTTGTTTAGAAAATATTGTTGCCTTGAAGGTGTTGCTGGTGGCAGGATTTCTGTGCACGTCTTCTGTCAGTATTCCAAACGCCTCCTTCTCGAGGCTCTTTAGAGCACTTCTCTCTCAAAAGATAATAATTATGTCTCTTGTCTGGTTCAGAGATCTCTCAAATCCCTGCTGAATTGGTGCTCTGACACTAAACCCCAAGAAATTGCCTATTCCCAGATACCTGGTGACCTTTCTGATTTTTTTTTCCATTAAGATTTTCTTAGGATGTTCAGAATTATCTAAGTTATTGTCTTTTGCTTGCCTCCTTCCTAAAAATGGTCCTGGTGCCTGGATTTTATTTAAAACACTTTGCTTTTGACTTTACGGTCACAGACCTTCTTGCTTTTCCATTCACTCTTTTCTAAATGATTAAATAGGAGAAAAAAAAAGAGACATTTACTTGTGCTTATGATGGGGAAAGGATGTATTAGGAAACTCGCTACAGGGACAGCACCATCCTAGAGTGAAGCTCCAGCTCTTCAGGGAGCTCTCTTCCAGGTCAGGACGCTTAAACACAGCTTCACGAGGCCTCGGTTCTCAATTCTCTTCTACTTTATCAGCTAAAAAAAACAGTGTTCAGTTTCACCTTAATTCTTCTTGCTATGCACATTCCTGACAGCCCCATTTCTCAGTCCTGGCAGCCCATCCTTCTGATCTTTGGGCTGATTATTCATCAGACTTTGCCTTTCTGTCTCAAGGGACCCAACCTATTCTCTCCAGGATCTCCTTTTGCTTTTTCTGTCCCTGTCGAGCTCAGGACACCCACATATTTCATACACCATCACCAGGCTGGGACAATTTTTTCTCCGGAGGGAGGCCAGTAAGCAGATGGATTTTTCCTTGCCTGCCTGCTTCTCTCTGGAAGCTTTTGTTCTGTTTAGGCTTGATCTGATATGAACATATGGCTCACTGGTCTTCTCTAGGAGAGGAGACACAAAAAGGACACAGGTAAAAGTGAGCCTTCATCCATTTAATGCTCAGTCATCCTGTAGGACATCATTGATCACATTCTAGAATTTTAGAGCTATTGCCCCAGCTACTTAGAGCCACTGAGAGCTACTAGGCACAAAGCGATCATCTTTGGCACAGGAATTTGATGAGTGTCAGACTGTGAGAGGCTGGACAACCATTTGGGGAAGGCCTTGTTTTGGGTTGGCCCTGTCCCTGCACTCTTGTCTCATCACCCACTCTCTGCCCTAATGGTTGGCAGGACTGTGGACCTAAAGCTGACTGGTATGGCTTTCCATGTGAGAACCGGCATGCTCTTACTGTCTTTTGGCATGACATTTGATTTGGCATTAGCTTTGCTTCCAAGTACAAGCAAGGGTAGACTCATCCAGAACAGCAACTCTAAACATTTTTTATGCTTTACCATGCTGAAGATCACTGTGAAAGAGATTGGGGAAGCGATGGACAGGATACAAGCAACTCATTTGTTTCTGTCCATTAACAAATCACAAATAAATCTCAAACTGAAGTATTTTTTTTTTTTTGCATTCCAAACCCATTTTTCTCCCTCTCTAGAGTCAGTATGTGTTTTGCCTGCTAATAGAGCTGGTCCATTTACTGGAGATGCTAATATCACTCCTCCACTTTGGATATTGCAAGATTAAAGCCCTTCCTTTTCTTTTTTGAAGTCATTATTCACCCAGACTTTTGGATGTGTTAAAGAAACTGTGATAAGGATAGAGCAATGGAGAGATCAGACTTGACAGTCCTAGAATTTTTGAAACCTGTGAACATACCTTTCAATTACATCTTCCTGCAAATGAAAAAGGACTGAATGAAACTGTAAAACTAGCTGTTTTGTGGATTTTAGTATTGGTTTCTCTGAAGTCTTTCCTGGGAGACACCCTAGTATATTCCTTAGACTTCCTTGAAATTCAGACTTTATATATGAGTGGAGGTTAACTGAGCTGAATTTGGGATATTTTCCTGTGCTTCATAGATGAGATATCATATCAGAATGGTTATAAAATTGCCCCCTGCCCCATTTTAATAGCTCCAGTCAACCTCCTCTTCCTCGACTCTCCACCATCAACCCAATGGATATCTGTTATAAGAGGAATAAGAGGAAAACAAACAAGCAAAAATAAACCAAAAAAAAAGAAACTCATTAAACAGATGAAATTCCTCTGATAAGCTTTTTCCGTTACTTCAGCAAGAGGCAGTTTTCTTACGAATGCTCTAACTATACTATTGAAATTAACATAATAGGAAAAGAACAGCACAAAACTAGCCATTAATCTTTGTGCATCCAGAAATGTCCTGAGAAAAAAAAAAGGCATTTCAAGAAAGAAAAATTGCTCTTTCCCTTTCTGTTCCAGAGGCTCAGCAAAAAGTCCTCAATGTCTAACCTTGCTTCTGTGCTTCACTCTGCAAACTGGGTACAGAGAAGCAAAACTAAGTCATATACTGTATATCTTGCCTTGCTCTTTACATTTGGTGTCAGGATGCAGCTGTACTGCCTTTTCTAAGTCAAACAAGGACGTATACATCATTCTGGGCTTAAACAATCCATGTATTTCCAGTCCCTTGTAGTAGGCATCCTACTAGAACCATTAAACTGTCATTTCTGTTGTATTCCTATGATTTCTTTTTTTACTTTTCCTATAGCTTGTAAAATGAAGGATGATGATGTACTTCTTACCAAAAAGGATGAATTATTTAAACTTTCTCTGAGTCTACAAAATTTTGCAAAGTCAATTTAAGACATTTATCATTATATCAATGAAAACTGAAAACTGTGTCCATGTGCAATCCAAAAGGTCCAGACGTGTGTGTCATTGGGGTCAAAATCTCGACTGCTTTGTCAGAAGTCCAATTTCCCCAGTGTCATCTAGGTCCATTCTGTGCAATCAAGAAAGATCAAATCAAAGAATTTTTTTCTCTTAGCTCCTAGAAAAAAAATGCTTAGTGAGCAAGGTAGTTGGGAAATTTATCTTTACAAAATTAATGTGTTTTGCTTAACTTTGTTTTGCTTTGCTTTTAATGTCTAGCCCTATTTCTGAGAATTGCAGATTAAGTAAGTATGAGGTTCAATTTTTCTAATTCCATGGTGAAATCCACCTCACTCATTGAGTGAGTATTAAGCAAGTTGAGCTTGGCTATTTTTTTAAAGAAAAAATGACTAAGTGATGCAAAAGCATTAAGCATTCACATAAACACATTGAACTTGTAACGTGCCCTGATGCAAAGATGTGCTTATCCATTCCTTGCCTGAGGCAGGGTACCAGGGTGTTTGACACGGTTGATGGATGTGGCAAGTAGTGAGCATCATCCAAGAGGCAGATGTTGCTTTTCTAGAGCGGACTAACTCAACTTCATTGGTTCTTGGCAGTGACAGTCTTAGCCCAGAATAGAAAGCCAGGAAAACATGTGTCAGTCCCCACCAAAAAAGATAGAAAAAAGAAAAAAAAAAAATGGAGTAAGATTATGGCTGAGAGATATCTGGTCCAGGGGTCTACAAAATGTTATGGCCGTGCACTGCACCAAACTCCACCAGTGCTGCTGTGAAAGTGGTCTGCGTGTGCACTGCAGCATTTGGACGGTTCAGTAGAAGGATATGTCAGGGAGCACGGGGATTTCAACCTAACAAAAAGTCTACACATGCCCCTATATTTAAAATCCCACAGCTGCTTGGTTCAACATATTTTGTACATCACACTGTGTGTGTGTTTTATGCTTCTGAGTGTATTAGCCAATTCCAACTAAATCAGATGAAAGGGTTCGGGACAGTAAGCCTTGGGATAATTCAATTCCCATGAGGTTTTTGGAACATAGCAACTACAGATTGTGCCAAAGTGAAAACTAAGCACTCTGAGAAATTGTATTTGTTCTGGGGTTGTACATGATTTACACAATATTCTCAAAAGAAATGAGGAGACCACAGGAAATGCTTTTAATCTGATATGCCGGAGGCTTAAAACCACGTTAGTTTTTTGATATGGGGAAAGTCACTTCAGGGTGCTCCGGGGATTTAGTAATGCTACTGGTGAGATGACTTGAATCCAAAGTTTACATTGCATAAGTTTTTGCTTGGTAAAATTTCACAAGCTCAGAGGAGAGCAGGAGAGTGGTCTCCACTGAAGACACGTACATAACAGCAGAGACTGAGTACAGATAGAGTAAACCCCTCCATACAACGTTAAAATGGAGCACTGCTTAGAAAGGATGAGTCATAAACCTCAGTTCTTACCATGAAAATAGGAAAACGTGTGGTCAAAGAGCAGTTGCCATATTTCTCCAGCCAACGTTATTTATATGGCTTCTACATACAGAAAGGAGCTCAGTCACCGTCTCCTATCCCTACAGTGTGCAGATCTGAAACAAAAGTCACAGGGGTCACTATATTCTGATATACTGTTACGTTTGTTGTATATGTCATTGCTTCCTGATCTTTTAGTCTACTGCCTCCAAGGAAAAAGAAAAAAAGAGATCAAATGTCTCGTCTTATGTCTCATCTTAGGTAAGAGAGAAGAGTGCAGAGATCTTTTCACCTTTGTACAAGACTTTGGAGCTAGTTCTTTGCTGGTAAATGGTAGCGCTTGCCTCAGGGGATGAGAAAAGACAAGGCAGCAAACTTCAACTGACGATTGAAAAAAAGAACAAAGACGACGAACATCTCCTTCTCCAGGATGGGTGGATTCAGAGGAGCTATGGGGTTAGAAACAAACCAAAGGGTGAAGTGGACTTTGCTGCTCTCTGTGTGGAAATGGATTAGGAACAAGAGCAGCTCTGGAGCTGAGCTTTCTACTGACTCTCTCACGCAGATGGTGAAACTCCGAATTCCAGAAATGGAAAGGCAAACCAGGCTCCTTGAAACTGCAGGTGACCTGCAATAACCGCTGTGTGCTGAAGGCTTCCCATAACGAATGATGTCTTTATTTTGCCACTGAGAAAATGCTTTAGAGAGCCTGTGGAGTGTGACTGAAGACTAATCGGAGCCTCTAACACAATTTCAGGCTCCCTGGCTATCCAAGGGACTCAAAAGGACTAGACAACAGCAAGATTTAAGGGAGTAAAGTTTGCCCGTCCCTCCTACTTCATGAAATAAGAAGTCCTGACTGAGAAAAGTCCTGGCATGCTGGGAGGCACCTGACTTTTTTCTAAACTTTTTTCATAATTAGTTCAGTTGTTGTCTGCCAAGACATGGAATGCTGCTGCTGAAATTGTCCTGGAGTTTCTTATGTTCTTTAATACAAGAAACCGCAAGCAATGACAAACCCAGCCATCAGGCAGTGTTTTATCATTATACAGCATTACGAAAAGCATCCTTCCATCTGGATAGGCCAACGGTTCCATTGATTGTATTATTCTCTGACAGCCGGCGCCAGACTTATGATCATTTAAACTGTGTGAAGATTTTCTTGGTTTGCTTTCAGCTGCATAATTTATTTGTTTCCTTTCCTTCCAAGAATGCATTTGGGACTACCTGTCCCTAGCGAGACACCCTGGAGTAACCCATTAGGCTTTCTTTCCCGCAGGGACTCAAGGCATCTCTTTTCCTCAGTGGCCCTTAAGGACCCCCTGCTCCTCTTTGCTGTTGGCCTCAGAGATTTGCCAGGATCTCACAGCAGAGGCAGAAGCAAAGGGACCTGACTATGGTCAATCAAGAAGGCCTTAGAATCCAGGCCTAAAGCAAGAGAAAAAAAATCCTAATATCACAGAGCCAGCCAGCCAGGCCACTTGTGAGGGACGAGGCCTGACCTGATTTAGAGAGATAAGCAGTTGGCCATTTTAGGCCCTGTTCTGGTTTTAAGAAAAAACAAGGGTGAGAACGCCTAACTTTGAAACTTTTGTGCTGCTTTTCTTTGTGCATGGGGATATTGACTTTGTGTAATGTAGCATTTAAACATCCTGCCACCCTGCTGAGCAGTCTGGACCTTGCAGCAGACTCGGTCACCAGCCAACAGGATAAGATGACTGCGGCATGAATAGAGAGGAACAAGGAGCTAAGGTACATCCACGGGTTTTGTGCCTATCTCAGTACTAAGTATGAGTTTTATTTGCAGTAGACAGGAAAGTTATATATAACTATATAGTTACACAGCTGAATATATACACTAAGGAAGGTATTCTCACATCATTGCCATATTTTCTTGAAACTGTGTAATGCTCCTGTGATTGCTTCTGCTCTTCTTGTGGGATATGCCTTGAGGTGAGGATGTTTGAGCCTCCCAGTGACAAATGCACAGTAGTCCTGCAGCAGAGGTGGCTGCAACAGCATTCAGGGCAATCTGGGCTCTGCAAAGGCTCTCTTTCCCTGGAAAACTTTCACTTGGAGTGAATGGTGAGACAAAGAACTGGCTTTGCTGCTGCTCATCACAGCTCCTCTCTCTAGACTCTCTGATAGAGAAGATCAGAAGCCAATACTTCCCCTAGGCAACATTTATCCAGTATTAAGAATCTGGAAGACGTCATGCAAAGATGTTGTCTTGCATTGTCTGACAGACTCTCACGAGTGAAAATAATTAGTGTGTGTTTAGTGGCACACCGATGTGAAATGTAACAACAGATCTATTGCAATACCATGACTCATTTGGGGTGAAACTTGGAGTATATATATCCCGTGATTTCTAAGAACCCAGCAATGCTGAAATCAGCTTGCAATATAAATGTCAATTATTTCTTTTGTCCACTAATTTGATCCCTCATTCTCTCTTTGAATATATATTCTTTGAATATATATTACTTTGAAAAACTTCTGGCAACTTTCTTGCATCTTGTAGTTAAGCAGTTGCATTTTCTGCCAGAGGGCAATAAAATTAAAGAAGATTAAAGAAAACAAAGGCAACTGGTTACCTTATTTGGCATCCAGAATGCAATCTAAACAGAAAGTGACTAGAATGGACAAAAAAGGCAGCTTGTGTGGTAAAGTTCCTTGTGGATCCTGAAATGACCTGGAGTCTCTTCCTAATTAGAACAGCATGAATCTGGATTTCACTAGGTTTTATGGTGTAATGTACAAGATTTATAAACACATAGTGCAGTTTAGAATATGGCCACACACTCTCTGCTGAGCACTTAAAAAATTGGTTGAAACAAAGGATTAAAAACCTGCCCCTAAAGTTAAGCATATTGCAAACTTGTTAGGAATTTGGAGCTTCCTTAGTTGCTGGATGCTGCAGACTTGTGAATATCTGTGAGATAAGACAATTTTCTTGAATCTGTGCCTGAAACTGCTAAGTCTGTGAGCACTCCCAGAAAATCCATCCAAAGATTTATTTGAGAATCAGCACATCAGGAGACCCTCTGGGAGTGTCCGCAGTCCTTCATAGATCGGAAGGCTCCAGCCAGCTGGATGTAGCTCATTAAAGAAGCTCCTTGTTCTGTCCATTAGTACATTCATTAATATTTCTCGGTAACTTGGGACACAACATTTCTTACCCCAAGCTTAGAAAAGTTCTCCCTTCCATCTCATTTTGACCTAAGAGATAGTTCTAAACACCAAAAGTTCAGTGCTTTCATAAAATTTATGTTTGCAGAGCCTGTCATTTTGGGCAAAGCAGTAGAGAGATTTTGCTTTGGAGATTAAATTCTTCCATGAAGTTTTTGACTGTAGGGGTATTTAACTGTTTTCTGAATTTTATTGATCTACTAAAACAATGAGTTTTCACAGCAGGTCTTTCCAACTGCTCCAAAGAAATATAGAGAAATATATCCATCTGGGATCTTGAGAACTGGGTAAATGCAATGCTGAATTGTTCAGATACTCCAGAGATGAGTACCATTAGAATTTAGCCAACTTAAGCACAAATAGTTGCTTTTAGATAGAAACATATTCATTTTAGATAGAAACATGCACATACTCATATATAGACAAATGCATATACATAGTATACACAAATATGCTATAATGTTTTTTAACAGAAAAATGTAATCGATCTGCAGGAATTTCAGGACTAGCTTTTACACAGATTTCCTGTAAATTTGAAGGAAAAAAAAAACACAAACTTTTTGATTCCAGCACCAAAACCCACTTCAGTGCTAAACCCAGCAGGAGTGCTAATTGCTATGTGAAACAGCGACACTGTTACTGTTCTTAAAGCAAACAGTAAGTAGTGACTTATCATCACTTATGAAGGTGTAATTTAGCCCTCAGGTCAGAGGCTAAATATTTGCTTTTTCACTCTTGAAACAACAGGAGAAAATTCATTAAGTTGATTTTTTTTAATAAAGTTTCTTCATTCCTAAGAGAATTTATGGAAGGAGAGGAGAACTGGGGGCAGTGGGAAGACGGTCAGAGCCCTGCAGGGTGTATACTGTGCTGCCAAAGTCAATATTGCCTTTTTGTACGCAAAACAAGGAGCCCTCAGGCTCCAAAGATAAGTAGATCGGGCTCCAAAGATAAGTAGAAAAAAACAGTTTCTGAAGGTTGCTTTAGCTTTCCAATTGGAATGTAGAGTTTCTTTTCATGTGAGAGTGCTGGAATTTGACTCCTCAGTGTTTTCTAACAATCTGGATATTTGTGGTACGTCTCCACTGACATGGAACACACGTGTGTTCTGGAGCACGTGCTGAAAGCTCAGTAGCCGTCTTCCTTGGTGATGTCTGTCTGGACAGCGAGGAGTTGGAGCAGTGGTGTGGCCATCTCCTTGATGGAGACAGGGCAAAATGGCCGGAGAGGCTGAGGTAAGGACGTGGTGGAGGGTGATCCATGGTGACAGACTGGGCTTGTGGACAGGGTTTTGAATTCCATGTATTTTGGGCCTTGGTAGTCAAAAGTCTTGGGGCACCCTGGGACTGCGCTGGTGAAAGCATGGATTTTGGGGAGGAATACTGGGCCTCTGGCATCTGGGCTAGCAATATCTGGTGTGGAGGATATATGGTACCTTCAGCTGTGCAACCGACACCACTGGCATCTAAACGGAAGCCACATTTCTTCCTGTGCATAGCAGTCCTCAGAGGCATGGGCAGAGGCTGTTCTGTTCTTCTTCTCCCTTCCAGCTACTTCCAGGGTCTTTCAGCCCTGGTGAGCTGGGCTTTTGCCAGACAGGTTTGACCTAAGTGTGAGGTAAGCAGAGGTTGTCCAAGAGACTGGTGGCAACGCTGCTGAGCTGGGACGGGGCATTGCTAGCCTCCTGTGCCAAGTTCCACCTACGTAT
Organism: Crypturellus soui; assembly: GCA_032275445.1. Lineage (NCBI taxonomy): Eukaryota > Metazoa > Chordata > Aves > Tinamiformes > Tinamidae > Crypturellus > Crypturellus soui. Next base: position 3,904,834 of record JAUBNY010000230.1, read on the forward strand.
TCAATGCTACTCTGAAAATTCGGAGGATTAAAATACCCATCTCTTGTTTCGGGACTCCTTGCTTCTCCGGTTCCTTCTCCATCCCTGCAGACAGCTTTCCTCCCTCTGCCTCAGCTCAGAACTGCTTGTTCTGCTGGGTCTTCTGCGTCGCTGTGGACTTCAAGCTGCTGCTTAATTTGTGTTTGTGCTTCTAGGGGCTGAATGAAGATGGTTGACAGAGGCAGGTTCTTTCGGAGCATTTGTGTATAAATATGAAAATCAAAACCTTTGGCTCCTTGGTCCTTCCATACTTTCAAGCTCACGGATAAACTAAGACTGGATTTTTGAACTTTGCAGAAAGTTTTATTAGAAGAATGACTCAGGATCAGGAGTTCTGATGAGCTTCTTTTCTCTTTCTCCATTTCTTTCCTTTTGTTTTTCCTTCTATTTTGTTTCTTCTATTTCCCTTTCTCTCTCCTTTTTTTTTTTTCTTTTCAGCGCGGCAATGGTTTTAGTCCCTTTTGGTGAGCACTGTGTTGGATGTCTCTCCATTGAGAACAGAGGGCACAGAAGACTAATCTAAATATTCTTTTTTTTTTTTTTTTCCCCAGATTTTAGGTAGTATTCAAGCTCAAGAAATCTTCCAACAGAAATGTGGGAATTAGGAGCACAAGTGGCAAGATATATCTGTGTGCAAAAAGCGTTGCCTTTGAATGATACCATACCCTCTCACAACACAGGAATGCCACCTACTCTCTCAGGTTTCTAGATTTTTTTTTCTTAGTCATTCCTCAGGTAGGTTTGGCCATTCACCCCCAGTTTCATTTCTTGTATTGATGCGAGCTGTGAAATAACATTGATGTGTTAAATAGCAACAACAGTTTTAGCTGTTGGTACTTACGTGTCCAGGTTACAGTCCCCAGGTAACTGCAATGATGATGTTAATAATAAAACCAGAGGTAGAATCAAAGGCTCCCAAGCTGAAGTCTTTTGGTTCTTTACCTGCTAGAAAACAGATCTAGAGCAGTTGTACATATGGAAGTCAGTGACATATGATGTTTATTTTGTTGAGTATGGCATTAGTTCTGATTTTCTTTTCATCACTTAACTGACAAATGAGCGTTGAACACACCAGTTACAAAGATGTTCACTTTGGGAGAAGAGGTAGTTATCAGACATCAAGATTTTCATGAGTGAATCACTCTAATGACATATTAGGATGAACCTCATGCATATGGCTGCTTTGGGAAATTTCCTTGGCTTGTTGGTGTGACTCCTGTGTCAGCTGAATCTGATAATTTATCAGATAGTGATTAATACTGGTGCATCTGCTATTCTTGCAGTACTCACTCCTTATAAAGAATTGTGAGAAAAAAATCTGCTTCAAATGTTATATAGAGGTTAGGTCCTTGAGATATGCCTTTTTCTTTTTAATGTTGTCACCAGCAGCTATAATCTAACCTTTCTGTGCCTGAAACAAAGCTTACTGAATTCCATTGCAATGACTTCAAAGGCTTGACTTCAAACTTTAGTCTGTATGAGGAGGCAAAAACATCCTAATCACCCTGAAAAGTGATTAGCTCTTTTAGGTCTTTGCCCACATTCACCCACAGATATTTAGTTTCCTGAAATTAAGACACTGACTGACTATTTCAATTAGATTGGACTAAGGGTACAGGATATCAGGTGGAATTTGCAGTTTTTTCCTAGAATATTTTAATGAACATTTTAATGATTTTATTTTCTTGTTCTTCAAATTCTATGCGCAGCATTGGCATGAAAGTGCAATGCAAGCTTTCTTGCAAAATCCACTAGGATTTCCTTAAAACTGTGGTCAGATAGTTGCAAGCAAGTAAACTTAGCATTTCCCAGGCGAGGAGAGGCAACTTCTTGCTTATATTTTTGCAAACCATTTCCAGCAAAGGTTGTTTAAGATAGTCCATTTTACTTTGCCCTGTAAGAAGCAGAGTAACTTTCAATTTCTGCAGTTCAGATGAGGATAAGGAATCTCTTTAAATATTTATTAATATCAGTGTAAATTCAATATACATTAATATAAAAATGGTTATTGATTACTTGTGCCCTGTGACCTTCCCTTTGCTAACCAGTGGTGGAGAAAAACTTAGAAATCTGAGTTTGTTGCCTAAGAGAAAGTTCTTCAGATTTTTTTTAATTCAGTCTTCTGAATTCCTCATCCTGCACTCTGTAGAAGATCTCTGTGGGGTTTGGTGCAGGGAGTATCTATAAACCTTCAGGTCAATATGATTCTCAGCTGAAGCACTCTGACCCCTCGTGAAGCCCACCTCCTCCTCAGCCTCCTTGGCATCTGGGCAGGAAGCCATCCACGTGCAGCATCTTAAAGGATTAAGGCCTTAATGGCAATTTTTAAATGACATTATTAAATGGGAACTTCCATCCTGCAGAACACTTGAAAAATAACACTTGTAAAACTGCTTCCTGAGCAGTATATTTGCTTTTCCATTATCTCATCTATTTGTATGCTAATAAGAATTCTTCTTCCTTTCTAATCAGTCTCTTCCTTCAGCAATTCAACAGTGAATCCATGATTCTGTATTTTTTGTGCCGTCAAGATTTTATTTATATTTCAGAAAACACTATCTCAATAATTAATTACAGATAAATTATTGACAAAGCAACAGCAGATGTGAAAGAAGGGTGCCCTGCATCTAAGAGAAGATTTTCAAACAGATATCTTTGCAATATCACAGACATATATATTTTAAATATTCAGCTTTCAGAGATAAATCCATGCTTGCTTAGCACTTGATGCTTCATGAGATACTAAGAACTACAGTTACAAATTGGTAGTTCCTCTTGAAGTATATCCATGACCAAAATGCATGTCTATTAAAAATATATCCCAAGAGAAAAATATTACAGTGTATCCAAACTATACTTCACTGAAAAAAGTCCTGCATATCTGGAAGCACAGCTTTGCTATCAGATATAGTATCAAACCAGTCAAGTTAACAACACTCATATTCTCTTTTTTTTTTTCTTGTTTAAAAAGTGTTCGTAATGGCTGAATATTCACATATCATTAGTAACAGCACTGGAATTAATTCAAGAAAATATCTGAAGCATCAACGACTGCTGAAAGAATCTTCAGATAAAGATTTCAGTGCTTTTTCTGATACAGAGGAATCCTACCGAGCTGAACAAGTTTCTACATATCCTTTAAATCTCAGTAGCTCTTCAGATGCACACTGTTGGCCCGAGGAAATGTGAGTTAGGCTGAATCTCCTGTGAACTATGGACTGCAGGAACGGTTCAGGCTGGAAGGGACCTCTGAAGTCATCCAGCCCAACCTGCTGCCCAAGGCAGGGCGACTTCAAAGGCAGGTGAGGTTGCTCAAGGCAACCTGGGGATGGAGAGTCCACAGATTTTCTAGTCCTCTGTGTCTTCTAGTCCTCCTTTCTAGCCTCTCTCATGATGAAGAAATTTTTCCCTTTGTCCCTGTGATTGTGCCTCTCCTCCTTTTGCAGTGCATCTATAGGAAGGGTCTGGCTGCTTTTCCATAATCCCCTTTTAAGTAGTGGAAGTCAAGCAAGTGCATATAATGTCTGGTAGTGTGTGGTAACCTGACAGGAAATCTGAGTTCTGAGCAGCTTTGCCTGGATTCAGAAATGTATTTGCTTTTCTGTCCTGCTTTCAGAATAAATCTGTATCAATATAATCTGTTCTCTGCTCTTTCACGCCTCTGCAAAGAACTAGCTTTGAAGGGCTGAGTGTGGCAGGGAGAGTCTTCCTCTTTAATGTGACTGTAAAATATTTAAGAGTTTAGACTAGTGAAGTAATTTCAGGGCCTAGTTCAGCATTACAGCTCTCCATGAAAATCCATCTTCAAAGACCTGCTCCAAGGGCCAGCGAGGCCAAAAGGAATATTTCCACTCACTTTTGTCCATTTTGCTTTCCATTCTAAAGAAAATAAAGTTGTTCAACTAAGCTAAGCATTTGGCATAAAAAAACGGGCTGGTTTCACATCTCAGCTGCCTTAAGGAGAGATGACTGCAAGCCTGAGCTGCTGCTTTTATGAAGCACAACATAAAAGTCAGCCAGCCTTCTTGTTAGCAACACCAAAAACTCTGCACGGGGAAATGAATTGCCTTTGGAAAAGCACAACTGATATTTTAGCCTCAGGACGCTTTTATCTTCTAAAGGTCACAGAACAGTTTTAAACTCGGAATACTGTGAAGTACTGAGATATCTGAAATCTTGGGTAAATAAACTTTACTAATGTAAAACAGAAATGAAGAATTTAAACATAAGAAAGAGCTTATTTACTGTGAGTGTGGCCGAACACTCAAGCAGGTTGTGGAGAGAGGTTGTGTAGTCCCCCTTCCTGAAGATACTCAAAGCCTGACTGGACCTGGCCTTGAGCAACCCGCTCTAGTTGACCCTACTTTGGGCAGGGGCACTGGACTAGACAGTCTTCAGACCTCTTTAGAGATTCCAGCCTCAGTGAAGATCTGATTCTTTGATTTTATGGTTTGAATGTAAAAAGCAGGTTTGCAAGATATACTGAAGAAAGAAAAGCACTATATCAGGTATTATTGAGGCTACTAGAAACTGATAAATCCTGAATACTGTTTCTGAGGGAACTTCAGCCCAAGAAAACACAGTAGTTGAGAGGACACAGGCATTGCCCTCCCCTAAATAGAGCTTTTCTTTAAAAACTCTTTTTTTTCTGCCTGAGCAAAAATTTTCATTAAAGTATTTGAATCTTCGAGACATGCTGGTCATTTTGTAAGAAGGTAAGAAAGAGCAAATCACTCTCCTGACTGTTTCCTTACGAACAAAATCAATGACTTCGAAATTGTCTCAGTATGTGTTTATTGACGTTTACTCCTAACAGTGATTTAACTGCAAAGGTTAAAACACAGATCAAAATACTTGCCAAGGAATTCACTTAG
>JAUBNY010000230.1:3909846-3928063 GCA_032275445.1 Crypturellus soui
TAAATAGAAAGCAAATAACCAAGTCATTCCAGCAACTTGAATCAGAACTGAAAATGAAAGTCAAATCTGATATCTTTATGATAAAAGTATTTTCTACAGCTATATAGAAAGTGTGAGGGGAGGGGGTGTGGAATGAGGTTTATTCCAAATAACCTCCAGAGGAGGCACTTAATTTAAAGAACATACATGAGTGACCAACAGCCATGGAAGGTTGTGAAGGTGTGTGCCATTTTGGATGGGAATTGTGTTAACGAAGAGAAGCAATAAGATATTCTTCCATTGCGGTGAGCTACATAAAGCAGGAATACACATACAAGCTGAACATTTTTTTTCTGTTTTTCCCTGTCACAAAGAAGCCAGCTCAGCAGCCTCACAGTTAAAACAACATGTGCGGTATTCTTGTGTACAGGGAGGGATTGCTCCTTGCTTGCAGAAAGAGCTGCACATGTGTGTATGTGCACAAGACATTAAAAAAAATGTCAAATTGCACTTCCTGGGTAGTTTGACAACTGTCTTCAGAAATAACTCTGCGGCTGCAGACTGGCAGACCTGTTCCTGCCTTGATTTAAATGGGAAAACTCAATTAGAGCTCGAATCTGTTGCACTGAAATGGAATTGTCTCTTGCTGGCAGAGCCGAGTCACGGAGAGGCAGCAGGGAAGGGCTGAGGAGCGACGCGCGAGCGGGGCGACCGCGCACAGGCCGAGCAGCGAGGCTGCTCGTGGGGCACGGAGCTCACCAGGGCGGCCCTGGCCTCGCAGTTTAGTGGTGCTTGTGGGGGAGCTGGTGCCCCAACTGCGTCGCCTCGCTGCAGCCTTCTCCACTTGCTTGCGCAGAGAGAAGACCGCGGTCTGGCACCCTCTGTGAGCGCTGATGCAGGAACCGGACAGAATATTTCCCTAAAAACATTTTTGTTGATTTGTCTGGAAACTTAAATATTGCAGAAATAGGTATTTGTTGATGAAATTAGGAGAAAAATGCATCATATACTAATAATGTGAGGCAGGACAGGCTGTTGATGAGGGCAGCAACTGGGAAGGAGAAGGCCTGGGGCTTCTGGTGTCCTCCCTGAAGACACCATTACTCAAGTACGTTTTCATCCAAGCACGTTTTTATCCCTCTCCCCCCTCCTCCCACTTTCCCTAGGCTGGCATCTGGGAAGGGAACTTCCTTGCACTTCTTCAAATACGTGCAAGGATCTGCTGTTTATTCCTGGCTTTTGCTTTCCCAAACGCCTTAGGGTCCCAGCCAGGTCATCACTCTTGGGAGCCCTGTGCTGGCCTCAGCATTTTTCTCATCTCCTTGCCTTGAGTTGGGGGTCTGGAGATCGCAGGCTCTTCCCCAGCCCTCCTGAATGGGATTTCAGCCTCAGACTGCGTTTGCTCTGTAAACCAGTTGCCCTAAACCATGTTTCAGCAACAGCAGCTTCCATCATGACTTGTTTCGTCTGCAGCTTGCACCGGCGTATGGGACTTGCTGAAGGATTTTGGTGGATGCTGCAGGCTGCAAAGAGGATGCATAAGTGCTAGCAGTGCAGCTGGCTGCAGCCAGCCTTTCTCAGAACCTGCAGTGCAGAGATTCAAGGGCTTTTTGGAGGCAAAGCAGGCTCATGCTCAGTTTGGAGGGGGTGATGGACAGGTAGGGTTAGACCTATGCCAGATACGGTGTGTACACTGTGAGCAAATACAGGGTAGGGCTTCAAGCCGCTTCAGACTTCTGCTCGTCCAGTGCAGAGGGACAGACACTTGTGCAAGGCCTGAAGTGAGTTTTAATTTATTAAATTAGCTATTTAAATAGGGCTGTTCATTTGCTTACACTTGGGCAGACCAGAAGCTGATGACCAACTTTGACAGCTGCATAATAGCCCTCTTTAGCCCATCCTCCAAGGAGATATTCCAGGAAAGTCAGGGCTTGTTGGGATTTTTTTTTTTTTTAAGCTTTTGAAATTGAACTCTAAAGAGCAGTCAATAAAGCAGAGAGTTTAGCAAAAACACCTCATATGAAATCTATTTTTTTTTCTGAAATACCCCACAGCCTGTTCTGGTGGAGGCCTGGGCTTTAAGTAGTGAAAAGAGAAAGCACTAAAATCAGATCATGAGCTTCACCTGCTCAGAGGGTCCCTAGAAGGGTATATATGACCGAAAAGGGGGTGGTGGTGGGGAATGTTTGGTCTTGTGCTGCCCTGTGTCTGAAGCCTTTGTGCTTTGTAGGACAGGCCTGGTGCCTCTGAATCCCTCCTGTGGGCAGCATTGGAGAGACTGGGCTGGTATGAGGTGGGAGCCACCATGGAGGTGAAATCTGTGTCCTGGTTGGGCTAGGAGAAGGGGCTCCTTGGATGAAATCTGAGAAATCCAGGTGTGTGAGTAGAGATTTCTGTGATGGGGCTGCCTGTGTGCAGCCACAGAGCCCTCTTGTGTCGTCTGCTGGCTGCAGAGCTGACAGAGAAGCATCTTCTGCTTTCATGAGACAAAACAGAGTGAAAAATTAGCAATGTGGCTTTTCCTTCTTTTTTTTTTTTTCTTCCCTCTCTTCCCCTTCCCACTCCTTAGCATCTTTTAGTCTCTAGGTCTTCCTAGAAGACAAGGAGGGGAGGAATGAAATGGTCCAAATTTTCCCCATCTATGGGAATGGGGAAAGTGTTCTGCAAATCTAAACAGCCCTATGCCAGGAGGATGAATTTGCCCTGGGGCTGTTCCTCAGGTATTAATTGGCTGATTTCATAGGCAATGTTTTGGCTTCTTGTTAGAAACTCAGGTCTCAGGAGCCTCGTTTTTAGATTTTTTTTTAAACTGAAAAAAAGTTGTTTTTCTCACAGAATGCTAGTATTTTTCTGTAGAAAGCATTTTTTTTTTCCCTTTCAGAAAGGAAGGTGAAAAAACACCCTTTGTTTGACCTGAGGAGAGAAGGTTTCACCAGCCATGCTTTACCTCTCTAAACTAGACCTTATGTTTGTTCCCTGCTGTAGTGCTCTAAGCTTCCCTCCTGCTCTGGCAAAACACCTAAGTCATTGCTTGTTCCTAAGACTGCAAATAGCCCTCCTGGTTGCAACCTGCCTTTATGGACAGTGGTGCATATGCTGAAAAAAAGGCAAATGTTGTTCTTTCCTCTGTCTACACTAAATTACAGTAAATCTGACCAGGAGAAAATTCTTCCCTGAATTCAAATTCAGTAGTCTCCAGGACCCTGAGAGTCATATGACCCACTCATTCAAGCCCTGTGCAAGTGAGGTGTTTTTGTTATGTTTGTGAGTGGCCAACAGCTCTGTGTCAGAATCTGCTCTTTTCCTGCTTACAATCTGTTGAATAGACTCTCCTTCCACATGTTAAGTATATTTACCTGAGAGATTAGGAAGCAGATATCTGTTTGGGAATTTCCTGTGCATTGAGATAGCTTTTCCTAATATTTCAAGATGTCAAATGAAATAAAACCAGTTTCTATCTGAATATGAAATTCTGTATTTTGGTTCCCAAGGATTATATTTTGATACCAATTTCTTTTTCTTCCAAGTGGTTATTAGAATGATGTATTCTCTGGTCTCAGTGTTCTCTTTAGAAATGTAAGAGGGGAGATCTGTTTGAAGATTTTCTTTTAGTTTACACTGGTGTCACATTTAACCTGGGATTTTGCATAAGATACCAAAATATTTGGATTGGAATTTTTTTTTTTTAAGACTACCCTTCAAAATGTAAGTAGTCTAGATTATGAGGATATTTTAACCTATTGTCAGTATTTGGGAAATACTGTTGTTTTCAGAATGAAACCTCTGGCTTCATTTCAGAATGAAACCTTCCCCCTCCTGAGCATACTTCTTCACAGAAGGCTGCAAAGCTTATACATTTGGAAAGCAATCAAAACAGCTACGTTATTACTGCACGACGTTCTGGCGTTGCGTCGTTGTGCCAAGGCAAACAGACTGCTGTCTAACGTGTTCCTTGGCATAGCTTGAGTTATACCTTTTGGTGGGAGACGGAGCCTGGCTCGCACTAAATGTAGTTAATATATCCTCTGTTTATTGAATGCTTCTCTTATTGTCTTCCTGCAAAGCCGCACCTTCTCCAGCTGACCGTAATTGAATTGACTGCCTGTCTTAGGTCCTTAGGCTCATTGTATGCTCCTCATCTAATATTATTTATTTGAGACTGATGGAAAGAACACCAAGAAAGAGCAAATGCAAAGCCTAGGGGAGGGGTCACAGCATTTTGCCCTGCCAAATGGTGTTGCAGCCATTCTGAATACCCTTAGATGGATGTTTCAGACCCTTGTGTATTCTTTACCTTCTGAAACCAAGGAAAATTTAAAGTATTACTGAGTGATGTCATCTCTAAGTCCAGAGGGAAGCATCTTTTAAATGGAGAATCAGAGAAAGAAGTGAAAGTGCCTACACCATGATTTTCAGATGAAAGATGGGTCTGTAAAAATGACAAAGATGTGTAGGACTTATGTTGTTTTGACAGCTTGAACATATATTTTGCTTCTCTGATCCTATACGTTTTCGTCTTGGGTATGTATTTATGGGTTACATGACAAGAGAAAAGTACAATTTGCAATTCATCCCTCTGTTCCATGTGACCCTTGCCAGAAGGTGTCTCACTTGCATGGTAATTGCAAGAAAACGTAGGTCCTTTTAGTCCCTATGAAATATCCTTTATTGCTGGTTTGGTTTAAGAAGATGTTGCTGACCTGCTGCCCTACATGATTAAGGGACTGCCTTAACTTAAGACAGCCAGTGTGCATGGAAGACTTGAATAAACAAAGCATATCTCCTAAATGCTAGTTAGCAGTAGGCATTTTTCAAGGTAGGCTATGTTGAAAAGAGGAAGTTAAAAAAGAAAAGAGGGAAGAAAAGGGGGAAAGACTAAAGAACTAAGTAACAGGGAGCCAGTACTCAAATACTGCAGTGATTGCCAAGATTGGAGAGGGTCAAGGTGGGAGAGTGTCAGAGACCCGGAGCAAGGGGGGAATGCAACGTGGGTGAGAGGAGGTCTCCTGTGGAGAGGAGGTCTCTGGCTGGAAATCAAGCTCAACTGGAAAGGGGGACCAGCTCTGCAGGCTGCTGCTAGAGGCTGGGTGCTGTGGCAGGTCACCTTTCTTTGGTGACCTTGCCCGGCTGGGCCACATCTTCCTTCCCGCGTGCCTGGGATGCTCTTCCATAGCAGAGCTCTGACCTGGCAGGAGGCTCTGTAGTGCTGGTTGCATTACAAATTAATTAACTCCGTCAAGAAAGAGAGAGATGGAATGAGGGGGAGAGAAGCACAGCTGGGATGTTATTTTAATGAATTTGACTTTTCTCGGTGAAGGTTTGAAGATATGAAAGATGTTTTCAGGGAAAGCGAGAGCTTGCTTAAGGAATGGATTATTCAGAGCTTGAAAAGTGCTGATTACAAATTGCTCTGTGTATGCTCCAGGTTGTTAAGTGTAAAGAGCTCTTAATAACTAAGCTAATAAACTCTGCAGTGTTTCACCTTGATATTTTTATTTATGTCTTCAAAAATATGTTATTTTGCTGCATGAGTAGGAGGACTTTTTGTCTTGGGGCCAGCAACAAACTTAATCAAAGATTTCATCGGTATAGCAAGAGTTGAAATGTTTTTATTCATTTATTTTATTGGCATCTGGAATCTTCAGTGTTTCAAATCATCCACCAATGAAGCAGATACAAGTTTTATCTAAGTGGGTACCTGGCAGCTCTTTAATTACATCCAAGAGACACAGACACATGAAACCCATTACCATCAGTTGCGGAGGAAACTTTAAATGTGGGTTATTTTTAAAAGTTCAGGCTTTTTCAAAGAAAAAACTTGTTAGTTTAACTTGATACCTTAATTCCAAATGAAAGCTGTTGTTGGTTTATGGTTTAAAATCATTTAAGGACTGAATAGCAAATAATATTTCCCAGGAAGATGAGAGTTTCAAGTGAGAACCCTTCATCTGGTAGGCAGACAGATCAATTGAAAAAAGTTATTAATGCCTGTCTCCTGGAGCAGTAGGGTCTGTTTAACTATATTTATTTCTCTGTGTTACAAAAACAATTAAAAGCATTCATAAGCTTTTATAACAATAAGCAAAGACAATGCATATGCTTCACTTAAATGGATAAGTTTGGTGTGTGGTATACTGTGTGTCTTGAAGCATGGATAAGAAATTATCTTGGCTTACGCATGCTTGATAAGGATTTAAGACAATATTTAATAATGTTGGCAATAAAAATACATCTGGGCAAATTACCTGGTTCACTCCGTGCTCAGAGCAGCCTGGGAGCAAGGGCAAGGCCATAGTGCGCTTTGAGGGTTTATGGGAGCAGGTTTCCCGTGAAAGCACCAAAGGAGACCTCAGCTGGTCCTCTCAAATCCTAAAATGTATTTTTGACTTTGGTAACAGATCATTGCTGTTTTGAAAGGCTCTTCCCCTTTTGCCTTTCCGCTGTTGCACTGTTTAAGTGGCAAATACTTCAGGCAGGGACTGCCTCTGGCTGGCTTTGCACAGTACCCGGTAGAAATTAAGGTCTGTTTCAGCTGGGGCTCCCAAGCACTACAGTAATAGAAATGATTTTATATAATGATTTCATTCCACTTCCAGTTCCAGGCTTTGTCCAGAGGCTCACAGTGGAACTATAAGTATAAGGCATGTCTGGAATTGTTATGAACCTTGTTTCCCCCAAAGTGATTTATCTGACTGACAGTAATATCATGTAATTGTGAGCCAGCCTCTGACTATTCTTCTAAGACTAAGACAGCTAAACTCCTTCTCTAAAAACTATCTTGAGATGAATAAAAGCTGGACTGTTCTGCAGCAGTCGCTGTCCTTCCTTGCTTGCTGTGGAAGGCAGGAGCCAGTGGCCCAGGTGTGCATGTTTTCCTGCCTCTAGTACTAACTTTCTTGGACTGCCCCTAGCTGCTTAGGACACTTGCCGTATTTCCAGTTTTCAGCAGCATGTTGAAATGAATGAAATGAAATGAAACACTCAAAGGATTGAGACTCCCCAGAATGTCAGAAGCAAGGATGAATTTAAGCATTTGTTCACTGTGTTCCATTTTCTTCAGCTTTATAACAAAGATCTCCCCTTTGCAAAGGGCTTTGAGCCATTATGATGGGGAAATCTCTGGGTTTGGGTATGAACGTACTGCACTGAGGGAACTGCTTTGAGGAGCATCATGAGGTCTTACTGAGCCAATGTGGCTGATAAACAAATGAGAGGCCTTGTAGGATCCACAGCCCAACTCCCAGTAGCAAAAGTGAGGTAGCTTTAGCAGTTGAAAAGGAGCAATTGCAAATTATTGCTCTTTGTATATATACACTATGGACCCCAAACAGCCATTCAGCAGCCTGGTTCCTGCCAGACATAGTTAAGACAAATATATCAGTGATCAAAAATGCAATTGTGGACAGAAATCTAGTTATCAGAAACTACTTCTGTAACTGATACTCTTGAAATTTCACAACTCCAGTGACTTTTAAATCGGGCCTTTTCAGGATATCCTCAGAATAATACTCAATCCTACTTGCATGCTGGCTTGCTCTTTCCTGCTTTCTTTCTTTCTTGGCATCAGAGATTTCTGATATCTTGGATATAGATATCTAGGACTGTGAAAAGAAGAAGGAAACTTAAGAGGTGACTGGATGCTCAAGGTTTAATTTTGCTTGTTCAAGGAAGCAAGGCAATTAGTGAGCGCTAGGAAGGTAAACCATGTCACGCTGCCAGAGCTCTGTGCAGATTGGTAAGTCTGTCCGTGGTGTTTTTCCTGAGCACAAGCTTTTGTTCTGGTTTTGCTTTAATTAGTCCCTCATAGTACCTCTCTGACAGACTAAATTAGGTGTCACTAATAATTTACCTTGTAAATGCAATCATTTGGACTGTCCACAAACTCTGCATGCTCAGCCTGTGATTACTTTCTGAGTCTGTTCACCATACATAATTATATAATTGTCTTCAAGAGATAAATGAGAAATAGTGACTAGTTCTTTAATTGCTCCATTTCTCAGTTTCTCATGGGTATGACTGGCCAGCTTGTTCACAGGACAGTAAGTCTACTTCTCGCTCGCCTGATAGAATTATTTAACACTGGTATAAGGAATAGCAATTAGCAGTGCAGTCTGTTTAGAGTTGATTATTTAATTAGCAGAGCTCATCATAAAGTGCAGGGTCTGAGATTTTTTTGCAAGTCTTTTTTAGCTGCTGTTTTTTGTTTTAAGCTGTGTTCTTCACCATGGTATCTGAAGCCTGTGTGACCGCTGGGTGAGCTACTTGGCACTGTCCAGATGAGAGTCGTCATGTGAACAAGTTTTGGGGCCTGAGCTACAGTGTAACTCCTCAGCTGACACAATAGTGCAGGTGCAAGAGCAGATTTCAAGCCCAAAATAAACCTTAACAATTTTTCTAATATCAACCTCTTGTTTTTTTTTGCCAATTCGAGTCTTGCAAATCAAGTCTTGACTAGTGCACGGCAGCTAGATCCGCTCCTGCGTTAGCTAGAAGACAACAAGAGACAGAGAACCCATGAAATCCCTCTTCTGTCTGCTTTTATCCAGATCAGCCTTGCTGTAAAAGTGGTGTATGTTTTTATTTAAGAGGTAATGAGAATCACGAGGAACCAGAACATTTGACCTATATTTGTAGTTTACATAAAGCCCCATCCCTTCTAATTGAGGAAAGGATGTAATTTCTTTCTTCAGCAGATGTTTTATGGGAGGATGAGGAGAAGCCCTGTGTTCTTAACCAAAGTCCTCCCTGTTTACATTTTCTCTTTATTTGACACTGCAAAACATGGAACTGGCCACCATGTGCTGAGAGTTTACTATACCATTTCAGTGAGATGTAATTTAATAAGCATACCATAAGCTTTTGATCAGAATATTGATCGTAAGAATAGTGACTATACTTACAATTTGGAGAAGTTGAGTAAATAGAGTCAATTGCTAGTATTTATTTGTTGCCTTTATTTCTAATCTTCATAAAAAGCAGAGCTATACCTTTTTTTCTTTGTGTGGATTTTTTTCTTTGAGAGGAAAAAAAAAAGGTTCAATGTAATAAGATGGGAGTCACATTTTTTGCCATATTTTGTAATGCCTTATTCTGAAACTTGCTGTTTATGAGACAATTTGAGAATATTCCATAGTCATGGGAACTCAGTGGAAATAATAGACTTAAATTTGTCTACTGGGCTGTTGCCTGAATAGGGAGAAAATCTTATTGTGGCTTCTCAGCAGTGGTTACATTCTGAATAATGAAAAATGGGGAACAATTTTCTTACCTTGCTTTCCTATAAACCTTAACAGTGGAAAAATGAGAGGCTTAAAAAGAAAGGGGGGGTGGGTTTAGTTCCCAAGCAAGAAGACCTAAACCTTTTCAGGCATCCCAAGCATCAGTGGACTCTGCAACTTAGTGTAATTTCTGTATGAATGAGAGAGACTTTAGAAAGGTGCTTGATAGTGGTGGCAGGAGTGGCACTTTTTTTTCTTTAGATCCTATGAGCATCCCTTTTCCCTGAGTGACTTCCCCATGTACTTGCAGCTGAAGAGGTGTTTGGGATTCTGCAATTATGATGGAAACTCTAACAAAACCCAGCATGGGAACTGCAAGGAGGTATTTAAGTAGCTTGAGTGAGAGTCAGAAACTGGTTTAAAAAGCATTTCCTGAAGGTACAATCACTTCTGGCACCAGAGTAAAAACACTTATGCATATTTCTTCACCCTGGGGCAGTTTTCAAGAACGTTGCTAATGTTATATCTGAACGCAAAGGGCTTTAATTTTTCTGTTTGATGGGGAGCACTCATTATGCAAATAAGTTAGCCTTTGGGCAGCTGTCTATTTTTCTAGTGGTTCTTTTTTTGGAGGGTTGCTAATTTATAATGGAAATTTCCATGCTGAAGTTACCTACTTAGTCGCAGCTCTTAGTGTGCCTGGGAAACATGAAGTGGAATGCAATCAGATGAGAGCATGATAGGTGTAAAGCCACATCCTAGCATGAAAAAAGCCTTGCTTCAGCTGGCACTGTCAGGATCATAACTTCTCCTAGACAGGGAAATAGAACTGCAGCAGCCTCCATTGTCCTTGACCTAATGATGTGGGTCAAACTCCATCTCAATGGATGGACTTTGGTGGCCAGGCTATGAAACCTGCTAAATCCCATCATTCTTCTTGACCTTTCTCCATAATAGTTTGGTAGGGGACAGCTTGGCCCAGGACATCCATCCTCTTGTAAGGGTACCTGATCTCAGCTGCGTGTTTGGTGTTATCGGGGGGACACTTTGATCCAATCTGCTTGGCCACCACTGACCTTGTGATGCTGTCACAGACAGTGGTGGCCTTGCTAGCTGTGGGTGCATGTGCAGGCCTGTGCTGGAGGACAGCACAACTCCGGAGACCTCCTTTCTAATGGGTCCCAGACTTTCCCGAATGCAGGCATTCAACCCGGAAGATAGTCTGTGACTACGTTAGGTAACAGCACAGTGTTTGCTAGGCAAGGGCCTTAGTCATCACCAGCAAAGTCAATGAATTAAAAGAGAATCTGAGGACACATCCAGAGCTTGTGTAACTGCGTGACATGACAGAAGCTGACGGAATGATAATTTATATCTGCAGAGTTTTCTTCTGCTATTACTTTTCTTCATCCAGGACTTAAAAGGCAAAATAATATGGAGGATTCTGGGGCACTGGTCCCACTGCTACCTGCTAGTCTGGCAGTGGAAGCCCTGAGGAAGGAGGTTTAAGGAAGTCTTTCAATAACTTATTTTAACTTATTCCCTATTTATTGTGATCTGGAGAAACCCCTCCATGGGGATAGGGAAGGAGAAGAAACAGATTCTAAAGTTTTTTTTTTTTTTTTTTTTCCCTCTTCAATTGAGATAAAATCTCATGACCTGGTAACTGTGATAGTCTCAAATAATCCTTCTTCAGCTGAATTTCTTTACCAATCACACTCGCTTATTGTGCCAGACCAATGGTAAAACATCTGTTTCTCAACATCCCAAAGGGATTTACTGCACAGTGATGAGGAAAGCTTTGCTTGCTGACTTTGTTTTGCTTAATTAAGTAGCATTTTGCAGACTGCTTTGGATCCATCTGGAAGGCAGATTCTTTGCATTATCTTGACAGTGCGAACTTACCTGTGTGAAAAAGAACTGTGGTAAGAAACCTCTTCAATAAGAGCGGCTTTTACAGAAGACCAACAGCTTGCTGGGGAAAAGCAAGTGGCTGCTGGAGGTTGAGGGGAGCTCTGCTCTCCTGGGGAGGACAGCAACAGCAGTGCAAGCGCTGAGGCTGGCAGGAGGAGTTAGTGGAAGCGCTTTCCCACATGGCTGGGCACAGCTGCAGCACAGAGCTTTGTCGTGCTTGAAGATTCAGTGCTACTGAGCTTGCAACTGGAGATGGAGAGTTGTAGCTCCAGGCAGGGAAAGTTGTATGGAGCGAACTCTGCTTTTCATCCAACACATTGAACTAATCATGAGGGTGGATGGTATCAGGACCCCCGGGCCTTCTAGGCATTTGACATGAAGTAAAACCACCCTTGGGACATCTTGGAAGGAAGTGTTACTACCCTATCTGCAGATCACTTCCCAGGGGCATTTATCTACTGCAGAGGACACTGAGCTGCTGAGGAGAAGTTGTGGCTGGGAGAGCCAAAGCTGGACATCTCACTATGGATGCTTGATTCTCAGGCATCTGGATTATGTTTGGTACAGTTATAGGATCCTTTGAACCCACTGGTATTTAATTTTTTTCTAACACTTGAGGGGAAAAAAATAGATTCCAAATGAGACAACAAGCAAAATAAATCAAAACACATTTTCCCAGACTTCCCCTTCCAGTAAACAAGGAAATACCCTAAGGACGTTGGATCTAAATCGAAGCCTTTGGAGATGGCCTGTGTTGGACAAACACGAAGAGAAATGAACCCTGTTGTCCTGCCAAGGGCAGCCATGCTGTTCCAGCCCCTTTGCTCTGGAGGGAACACGGCAGTCACGCAGAGCAGCTATGTTTCTGTGACACTGGAAGCGCTCGCAGCAGGAGGAAGGCAAGAAGAGATGTTTTGACTGAGCACCACCCACCCCACAGTCTCTGCAGCTGAGCAGGTGCAAATTCTGTATAAGCTGTCTCCTTTATTTCTGTCTAAACAAGGGCAGAGGCTGTTTACTGAGTTTGGGTGCATGATTATGCTAGTTCAAATAGAAATAAAGCTGTGCTTTCCCTCTCCCAGCACAAACAGCAGGCCTTGCTCCCACCTCCTAGCAATTTTGCTCTAAGAATACCAGTGACTTTAAGGCATTTCCTGGGGTCCTCATCAATTCAGACCTTAATCACAGAAACATTATAGTTAGGGAAAAGACCTTAATGCATTTCCTGGTGTCCTTGTCGATTCAGGCATTAATCATAGAATCATTATAGTTGGGAAAAGACCTTTAAGATCATCAACTCCAACCAAGATGCAGTCCCTGGGCTCAAGGGCTCTTGTGTTGCTCTGCAGCCTCAGAAAGCAATGGACTGGCAGCGGGCTAATGCTGTCAATTTACACAAGAAAGGGGCGAGTATTGGCCTGAAGTGCTATATAGGGAATTTCTGTTTGGTATAAGGATTGATATTTTTCCTTTTATTTTCAGAAATGAGTTGATGTAATGTTAATATTGGTGACCAGAAATCATGCAATTGTGCCCCAACTTCCATGGTGCTTTGACAGTCTGCTCAGAGGAGCTTCCTTCTCTCTGATTCCAAGCAAATACTCACAAAGATCATTTGTAGACAAGATTCCACTTTTAAGAGGTAGCAGAGATGTCCAGATACTGTCTTTGTGATTTTAAAATGTTTGAAAGACCCTGGTGCTTAATTAAAGACTCAACAGATGGCATTTCAGAAGCCCCAGGGGAATGATCCTCACCTATTACGAAGTATGGTGAATGAGCGAAGCCTGGTTGCCAGGGAAAGACTTCACTTTTTCCCCTTATGCCACAAAAATACATTAATGCAATATGTTTTGCAGAACTATAGGAGAAGGTTCTTGGTGAGGTGGATGGCAGTGTGATGGGAGGAGGCACCGTCCTTGTGTCCTGTCCAGACTTCGCGTCTCCTGTGCTGTGCAACATAGGGCTGATGTGTGACGTAGCTGCATGCTCTTGATCTGCGGTGGGAGCAGGCTGGTAGGTGCAGTTGTCCTTCCTAGATTTCGTTGCTTCTTCAAGTATCTTTATACAACTCTTTAAAGTTACTGAACTGGCAAATTTTGCTTGTTTAGATATTTCTGTTTCTATAGCCATAGATGTGGAAAGACTCACAGCTGCAGTACTAGGCCCATATGCTTCAGAGCAGGTATCACCCCAATGCAGTTGGGATGGGTTGTTTATATATACTGTGAAGAAACCTAGTCTTTGCCAGTAAATGTCAAATGGTGCTTGATTAGTTAAACTAAAAATTCAGGAGAAAATTCAGCGAAGGAAATAAAATACTATTTGAGTAATTTGAACATCAGCAGTGCTACTTCTACAATGAAAGATCATCTCCTTTCTTCTATTTGATATTAGTCTCAATTTCCTGAGATTTTGCAAGTGCAGATTTAAAATTAAAATAATTCTGTTAACATTACTTCAGATTTAAAGCTGGGTTCAAAATCTCACCTCAATTTCTATTTTTAAGACATATCTGCTACGTGCTGTGCCAAGAAATTTTTTAAACTTTAACTTTTCCTTCTTCAATTTCAGACAGAATTTAGTATTTTAAGCTAAATTGCTGGTAGTCTGGAAAGGGGAGGTATGAATTCAAATTGTCAGCCAATTTTTTTGTGTAAACAACTTGATTTCAATATGAATATATTCAAATCCCATTGCTGTTTATAAACTGAACAATTAGTGGATGGGTCAAACCTGAGGTTATGTGCAACAGCCTCACTGAAGTTGGTGGGACTTGAGTCAGTTTACCTTAGGTCTATCATTCCCTTTAGCACTACATTGTCCTGTTTTCTTTTCCACGAACTCTTCAGAATGGCCTCCTGATTTCTTCATGAACAACAGACTTTTGTCAGCATATTTTTAATCAGTATTTGTACAGTAATTATTTGTATTGGGAATTAACTCAATTTGGCTTATTAAGAATGGTAGGAAAGCTGTGCTTCAAATTGCTATCTCCTCTATTATTTCTTTCTTGAATAGTTAAATGTAAGCTATTGCAAACCCAACACAAGTCAAATATTTAATACTGTGTGGCAGAGGGTGTAGCATGGTTGGTGTTTGCAGTTCTGGAGCTTAAAAAAAGTGTTCATGCTTTGTGTAAAGATTAAGTGCTTGATCCTGTTTTCATGGCTGTCAGTGGGAGCTCTGCATAGATTTGACAGGAGAGTGATCAGATCCATAAGATATTTATTGAAATAACTCAGTCAAGCGTTATATGTCTGAATACATACAAGCATACAAAAACTGTAGCCAAAATAAACTCGGAATAAAATGTGTCGCTGGCCAAACAATGTGTAAGATCCTGCTTTGAAACTGGGGCTGTCCTGTGTAAATTATTGAGTAGGTTCAGTGGAGAGGGCACAGAATGACTTTTCCACAGAAATATTTAATGAAACTTGCTCAAATTTTGTAATGCAGAATGGGCTGACCTATAAAGAACATGATAACAGTAAGAGGACATTCAAAGCCAGGGGATTTAACTTGGATATCAAGTCTTGTCCTGCGCAAGACCTGGGCTCAGCTGCACAGGGAAGTCCTAATACTTTTCACTTAACAGCTTTTCTTTACTCTTTCACTAACAGCTTTTCTTAGCTCTTTGCTATTCTCTGAAATTCTTCCTGTGGGACAGGGGACATACTTTCAAGACAGCTGCCATGTATATTTTTAAACAGAGAAGTGTATGAAGCACAGGAAGTCCTACGCTTCAGTGAAAAGGATGTTTGCTGAGTTCTGGTTATAAGATCTACCATTGGCCAATGTTGCTGTCTTCTCAATCCTTCAGCTTCCTACCTCCTACTGATGGAAGATGATTTCCTTCACTTACCAGAAGTGTTTTCCTTTAGGTATTGGTCTTTTCAAGGCTCTTTCCCAAGAGTCTGGTAAGAGGATAAGGTAGAAGCAGGTGTCAAGTTGAGCACAGGTGGTTGTAGACTCCTTCAAGGCCCACAGCCCATAGGATGAAACATCCTGCCCTTCCCATCTGGAAATATGCAGTAGAAACTCTCCAACCAAGGGGAAGGATCACAAAATGGAGAAGCAGTCCATTATATTATTGTCCTCCAAACCATTAGAACATGCAAACAGTGGAAAAACAATAGATGATTTTTTCTACAGAAACTTTCCTGCCTCATGTTTCCATTCCACCCTATGCTTATCTTCCCTGTGGATTACACCGGGATGCCAACACTCTTACAGCCCTGATTTTGTGAAAGGCTGCCAATCAATGGCTGAGCTCTGTTCCTCGGGATGTGTTGGTGGATTCTTAGAGCCCAGCTGCCTGAAGCCTCTCAGCCCTACTCAGAGGCAAGAAAGGGTTAGGACTACTTGGTCTTGCTTGACTCTTCACATTCTTTCTTCATCTGAAACAGGGAAACTCAAATACTAGTGATGCTGACCATTGGAAAATGCTCGTGTTTGTTTGGTAATGTCTTCTGATGCTCTCATTTCCTCAAGGTGTTTGTGTGCTGAAGTGTCCTTGTTATAAGGAAGAAAGTGTTTGTAGAGAAACTTTGGCACATCATTCTCCTTCTCAAATTTCCTTCTCCCTGCCCCCATGCCTCTCATCAAGCATTGCTTGGCAATGCTGTTCTTTGCTTTCCCTGGGTCTCAGCGTGCTCTGCACTGGCTCAGCGGTGCTAGAGGAGCTCAGTGGCACAGCAAAACTAACTTTGAGAAACTTGGAAAAATCCCTATTTTTGGGCCGTGTGAGTGTAGGAGCTCAGATCTGCTGTCAAAAATGACCTTGGCACATATCATATCACAGTAGTAACCAAGGTCTGCAGGATATCAGCTGAGGTCTGGGCTACTACTGCTTGGCAGGGTTAGTTTTATGTCAGTTTAGCTCCCTGCTGACTTGCTACGGGGTCAAATGAGCACCAGAGCTAGAGCAGAGGGATCCAGAGTGCCACTTCTAGCAGGCAGCATCCATGAGATGGGCTTAGACATAAGTCCTGCATCCTGCACTGAAGGAGGTTACCAGTAGGAAAATCTCCTGTGCTTAGGAGACAGAGCAAAGTAACAGACAGCTTTTTAACTCTATGCATTTATATTCTACGTGCATTTGTGTGAAAAGTTCAGATGACATAGTATAGTTATGTCAAAACTTATATTTATAATTGCCCATAAGACAGTATATAATCAACAGTCTTAGCAATGCAGAAACAGCAGCTCATCAGTTATATGTAGAAAATGGAGGATTTTGTTTATTTGTAATTTACATATTCATCTATATATTATTATGCATTAATAATTAAGTAATTTTATTTTACTTAGTATTAAGGGAATAAAAAAATTGCTGTTGCACAGACTAATACACACACTGGAAGTAAACTTCTGTCTCTCCTCAACATGTTGAAACTAATTGATTCCTATGGGAACATGGTATCAGGTTTTCTATAGTTCACTCAGTAGAAAATAGTGCAAATAGGTTATTACTGAATCTAAAGGTGAAGAAAATATAGAACTAATCTTGCTCAGAAAAAATATCAGAATTCTAATAGATGTAGAGAAATGCTGAGAAAGTATTTCAGTCAAAAACATAACTTTCCAAATAAGTTGGAGAAATACTGTTTATATTTTTGTTTCTCATTAAGTACAAGTACTTTTTTCATGACCTTTTAAATTTTCCTTCTGCCAGTTGGATTGAAAGCAAAACTGCTTCGTGGGCAAAGGGGATTCGCAGCAGGGCGACGAGCACTGCTGCAGTCTTGGAGTTCAACAGACAGTAAGAACTGCCGAGTGCTTGAAGCAGTTGTTCCTATGCACCCGAGCCAGACATGTCCTGCATCCACAAGTGGTGAACTGTCCCCCTGCTTTTGCATGGGCATTCAGTTCCAGCGTGGGTCTGCAGCAGCATGGCTGGATCATGAAAAATACCGAACACTTGAAGTGCTGCCTTTAGCAGCAGAAGTTGATTTGAGCTCAGTGCACAGGGAGACTAGACCTTTAGCCCCTACATCATTTGAGTGGGTTTGCATTGAGGCCAGTGGTGGTTTTCTGGTTACTTGTGAACAAAGATCTGTCCATATCACATAAGCTTCCAGCACAGCTGGAAAATGCTGTTAGTCTTTGCAAGAAGGTCCTAATGTTCGCTCAGACCTGGTGCGCCAGGCCCTTGTGGCTAATGGCACATTGCAAATATATGAAGCTTATAACACTGCTTAGTTTGTCCTTTGGACTGAACACTTAATTTTTTCACATTTGCTGGTTTTACATCTCTTATATTTGCTTGGAGAGAAAATGTAGTAAAGATTGCAAAAAACTGACAGCAGCATAATAGGGTTATGAGAATGAGACTATAAGGAATTTCAGATAGTGTTTGCAAATCAGGGTCTCTTCCTTCTTGTGTAGCTGTCAGTACCTTAGAACAAAGGGAGTGACTACAGGAACTGAACTTGGTAAAACTGCCAGAGCTTTGGGCAGGCAGAAATTATTCTTGTTTAATCCCTGGTGGTGGCAAAGACAGAATCCAAAAGAAAAGCACAAACCCCGATCAGCACAAAAAATATCTGTGTTCTTATCTACTTCTCAAAGGAGAGGCTTAGTAGGTTGGAGCAATTCCAGGAGCTAACTGTATTGTGGCAGCTATAATGCCATTTTCTTCCCACTGAGATTAGGACTTCGATGTGACAGGAACTTTACAAATACATTGAGAACAGTCTCTTTTTCAAAGATCTTCTAGAGTAAGATTCTCAATTAATTATGTAAATAATTATATCCATCAATTTAAGCCCATAAGTAGATGTCCATACCACTGCTTATGTTTGAAGTAAAGCATATGCTTAAATACTTATTAAATATGGATCTAAATCTCAAGATAGACCAAGACAGGCATAATTGGAGAGTTATTTTACCTAATTTAAACTATTGCCATTGATTCTGACTTAGCTAAATGATTTCACAGAATGGTTAAGGTTGGAAGGGACCTCTAGAGATCATCCAGTCCAACCCTCCTGCTCCAGCAGGGACACCCAGAGCATGGGGCACAGGGTGGCATCCAGGTGGGTTTGGAAGATCTGCAGAGAAGGAGACTCCACAGCCTCTCTGGGCAGCCTGTGCCAGGGCTC
>JAUBNY010000230.1:3928163-3944103 GCA_032275445.1 Crypturellus soui
TTGTTGGCCAGAAGTGCCCATTGCTGCCTCGTGGTTAACTTGTTAACCAGGGTAACCAGGACTCCCAAATCCCTCTCTGCGGAGCTGCTTTCCAGCAAGTCAACCCCTAGTCTGTCCTGGTGTCTAGGGTTAGTCCTCCCCAAGTGCCAGGACCCTGCACTTGTCCTGTTGAACCTCATGAGGTTCCTCTCTGCCCAACTCTCCATCCTGTCTAGGTCTCTCTGTAGTTTTACAAGGGCCACTCCAGACTGCCTGAGTTTCATCTGCAGTGACTTTACTAATCTCATATCCCCCAGTAGTGTGAGGATGATAGTGAATGAAGTAACTATAATGGCACTGAATTGCAAAATAGATTTTGAAAATCTATTACTTTGGATCTCAGCTTTTGCAATAATATCCTAAAATTTGCATTTTATATCTTCTAGTGTATTATTGTACAAGGTGTCCCATGCTCCATTTCCATTTTTTTGCTCAATTTCGCTGAATGTAATGTGTTTGCATAAAAGAAACTTTAACTGGCACATTTGCTGACAGAAAAATGTGTTTCCTCAGGAAATCCCTAGCTTTAGACATCAGCATAAAATTGTAACTAATCAAAAAAGCAATTCGAAAGACAGTTCTTTGTAATGCCAGCAAGACCACTGAACAGTGTGTATATGCTGCAATTACAACCAAGAAGAGCAATTACACTGGAAAATACTAAGGGGAATTACCTGCGTGAAACTGTGGTTCGTTGATTTTCCAGCATGTGCTCCTTCATACAGGATTCAGGGCAAACCTATTTACAAGAAAATCCAGATTGTGTGCTAAATGATCTAGAAAATTCTTGAATGCAAGGAATTCCCATCACGGTGCTGCCTTGCAGCTGAGCCATAAGTCTGTTGTGTGTGGTGGAACAGGCAGAGTAAATAGAAGTTTTCTGGGAAGTAGATTCTGCAGACTGAATAAAGTTTCTCAGATTCCCCTTAACTTGAAAAGGGGAGACATGTGAATTGCAAAATTGCAGATGTGTCTTAGAGAACTGTAAACTGTTTGACTAGAAATGACTTTGACACGAAAAAAAAAATGGTTGTAGGAAGCTTGATGCTTTTGAGTTTAATGCTAGTTGGGTACACAGCTTAGCTATATCTCCTAAAAGAGATGGACTCTAATGCAGTCTGGGTTTTTATTCATCTTTCAGTAGGAGTGAAAAAGAACAGATGGGATGACTCTTCATAGGGCTCCCTAGACAAAATTTAGGGGTGCACCAGCTGTCTTGTTTCTGTCCAGAAAAATCTCTTCTGCAAAGATTTTGGCTTCTAAACATCATTATGTGCTCTGTCGTCTTGCTCGCTCCAGCCCCTCTGTCGCACTTTGTCTAATTTATGCTTCTCCTCTATGTTGTAAACAAATTGTAGCAGGGACCTTTTATTCATGTGCAGCACTGAACAAGTGCACTGTTTGTAGTCAGCAGTGATAATCACTGTTTGTGATAAGCTATTTGAGTTCTCTTGTATTTCTTGGGGCTGAGCATCAGGGAAGACAATGTTACACATTGGAAAGGATACTCCTCCTGTTTTGAAGGCATGGAGAGATAAATAACACTGAAAATAATAATAATAAATCATCATCTTGACCCTTTGGTCTTCAAAATTAATTGCAAGTCAATCATACTTGTTGCAAAGAAAACTTCCTGGATAATTCCTGGGTCAGTAAAGACAGACTCGTAGACTTCTGCAGGAAGCCTCCTGCCAACATCGAAACGAGGGTCCGTGTAGCTCTACCCTGTCCCTCTTGAAGGCCAGTGAGGGACACAGGGGAAGGAGTGCAAGATGAGCACCTGTAAGGACTGACACAACTCTGAATTTATTCTCATTTCTTTTCCAAGCAGAAAAGCCCCTGGGCTATTCATTCTCTCCCTGTACAGAAATCATCCACCCTTCTCATCCTTTCATGTTTGTTTTCTAGGGCTACTGCATGTTGTGTGTGATAGGTGACTATGCCACTTGCTGTGCTGAAGGCATCGGAGAATTGATTAAATTCAGTGAAAAGGATCCAGTGACTTGTGTGACGTTTTGCATCCAGCTCCGCTTTTATGTAATGAAATAGAAAGATACAGTTGGTTTTCAGAGAGGTGATTAATTTTAATCAGGTAGATAAGCAATTCTATTAAATCAATTCATAGGGGCAATGTCCTCAAGTGCCCCTATGAATCAATGATATAGTCTAAAAGTTAATAATTAATAAGTTTTTTAAATTTCTAAGTTTACTTTAGGCTCTAGAAAATATACCATGATTAACAAATAGCTAGTCAAGGGCCCATAATGTATTAACCCAACTGAAAATGATAAATCTGCTTTAAATGAACAGGGGCTGGCAATCAAAGATCACACATTCTCCAGACCTTTTAATAAATGTTCTTCCTATTTTTTCCAACAGACTTTGATAAATGAAGCTGGATAATTTATTCACAATAAGTTATCTTTTTTATTCATGGGCATCAGCTTCTCTCTTTCCATATTTTCTTCTTAGAGAAACACAGGGAAGGTTAGATCTAGCATCAGACATAATCGGCATATTAGAAATATCAACTGGAAGATGTGACTTAGGGTCAAATTAATAGAATGGCAACCCTTGATCACATTAAAAAGTGAGTAATAAAGCACCATATCTTCTATACTATGAAAGCAGTGATAGTTATGCTTCATTCTTAATTCACACGATGCCTTGGTAGTATTGTATCTTGCTACGGGTAGGAATGAGTCATGTCATATTGCATATGCTCAATGTACCAAGAATAAAAGAGCATGTTTTGGACACATGAATTTTATCTGGAATTAATGCTGCATGCAGCATGGATTAGGAAGCTATTAGAGCAAGAGACAATTTTTCTTTTGTTTAGGTAGATTTTCAAGAGTTTGCAGCTTATTGCATGATATTATTCATCCATTCAACCATCTACCACCAACCAGCTAGGAGAGTTTAAATTGATTCTCATCTGCAGATTATTCTGCGTTTTGTATAAAATTGGTTCCAGTCCCAACAAGTAAGGCTTTAAATCCTGAATGTTTTCTCTTGATTTTTTGCAAGCCTTGAGAGGATGAGGAAGCAGCACGAGGCACCCTGGGCCTGGTTTTCTTTTCCAGTTGCAAAGCTTTCTCCTTCACAAAATGTGGGTTGCAAGGAAGTCAGTGTATCACTTCACTATAGAAAATGGCACTGAAAGTGAGGTGTGATACACGGAGGAATCTGTCCTGATGCCAGAGCCACAGGTGTGGTTACAAAGACAGATGTGGGGCATTTCCAAAGCAGATGAAATCCCTGTATAGACAGAGATAGGACAGAAAAGAGGAGCCCTTTTGCCTGCCTCACTTGTGCACACCTCTGAAACTGTTGAGCACAATCATTTTCAAGAGGTGATTTGGTGCCTTGCAAGGCTGAGGATCGCGTCTGCTTTTTGACAGTCACCACTTACGTGAGGAGATTTTTCAGACAAGTGCTCGAAATGTATGAATGTATGTTAAAGGTGGGGGGAGCTTAAACACTCACCAAGATGAGAGAAATCTGCAGTTTCTTGCAGATTTTGGAATTTTCTCAAAAAAAAAAAGTCACTTCCTTGGGGAGCTGTAGGAGAAAGAGGAGAGTTGATAATGTAAAAAGAATCTATTTCGGTTGCTAGAGCAAAATACAAAGAATTTGAGGTGATGAAGATGGATCAGTTCTCTGTGGAAATGAAAGTGAAGGTCAGTGCTTTTTCCCAGCCTGTGTGTTATTTCAGAGGGAATCTGCGAGCAGGGTGTGTGCTGCACTGCTGGGAAAAATCCTTCTGGGATATTCTAACAGCAGAAGCTTTTCCCCAGTTTTCGTCTACATTATTTCAGATAAATTTACTGCAAGCCTGTTTAAGAAAAGAAACTTATTTTTTACCATAGACTTTCTTACAGAGTTAATGGGACAGTAATGAGTGAATTTTTACTCTAAAGAACTAAATTTCTTTAGGGATTAGCAGCTTTTTGGTTAGGTAGGACATTTATTCCCACATGATGGGCTACTTTGATCATTAGAATAAGCTGTCACTGAGCTGTTATCGTGATCACTACTATTTATTCAAGGTTATTGAAAGAAGACTATACCTCTTATGAATATTAAGCATGCAGATAAGATGTTTTACTACCTTCAAACTCTTTCTTGTAAGCAAAAGTGAGGAAGCAATGACCTTGCTCTAGTCAATTCCTCTATGCGTAAAAGCAGATATCACCATTATGCTCTCATCTCAGTAGGAATGGAAGATGCTATGGTCATTTATAACATGTGGGATCTCTTGTTGGCTCATTCCCAGGTGAATATCAGCAGGTCAATCCATCAGCAAAGAGGAGAAATAACTTTGGACTTCTCTGACCATCCTCATCAGGGCAAAGTTTTGCTGCCGCAGAGACTGCATTAAAGTGTGGCCACCTGGAAAGGCCTATATAGGGCCAAGATGATCCCCTCTGGTTTTATCTGTGGCCCT
This sequence comes from Crypturellus soui, assembly GCA_032275445.1. Taxonomy (NCBI): domain Eukaryota; kingdom Metazoa; phylum Chordata; class Aves; order Tinamiformes; family Tinamidae; genus Crypturellus; species Crypturellus soui. The sequence goes on from JAUBNY010000230.1 coordinate 3,932,653, forward strand.
GTATTGAATATTGGGTGAATGAGTCATTGTGTCTAGTCAGAAGATGGCAATTTATGCATAGAAAAGGTTTGCTTCAAAGTCCAATAGATTAAAAAATATTATCAGTCAATGAGCTGTGGCCGAGGACTGCTGTGCAGAGGAATCCATGTGAGAACTGCTCCCAGGTCTTGTGCGAATGTATGTATATGTATTTACATATAGAATACTCCATTTTTCTCTCACTGCACAATGTGCAGTGATCATTCACTTAGCATTTGCAGGCAGTTTCCTGCATATTAAGAAAAACGGTTGTGAGATGGAGGAATGGCAAGAGCACCCAGTGAGAGCCGAGAGCGGCTGCTCTGTGCTTGCGTCCGCCCAGGATTCAGTATTCGGTTGTCCCTATATCTACATGGTGACGCAAAGCTAGGCAACGACTGCGAGATGCAGAAGTGGCACAATCTGGCTCATATCTGAGCCAATATGGTGCTATTTCCAAACTGCCTCCTCTGAGACAGCACATGCCTAAATGCTTATTTTACGTGTTAAATTTCGTACAATGGCACCCGCACTGTGAATAGGACTTGGGAGAAGACTGCAGTATGGCTGCTGCAATCTCTCCTTGCTATGGTTAATAATTAATCCTTGAAAAAAAGGCGATTTTTTTTTGTCATCTGTCTAAGTAACGCTAGTACTGTTTCATCTCCTACCCTGCAAAAACTTAGGAAAACAGGATTGAGAGATGGTCTTCTGTGCTGTTCCATATTTATATTGCACATGGGGCTGTTGGACCTTTTTTTCATGGAAAGGCATGGGCGTTCTTTCCTTATGTTCTTGGACACCCGTTTGTTTCTTGGGAAGGTTGATTCCTAAAGCCTAGGTCTGTTCCCCGCTCTGTAGCCCCAGCGAGCGAGGCGGGCTGCAGGTGACGTGCTGGGGCTGTGTCCCTTGTGCAGGTGGCCCCAGCAGGAGCAGCAGAGGCAGAGCTTGATCCCAAACCAGACCACAGTTTGGGACTGAATTCACACGGGTTTGTTCCGAGTTATATTTCTAGCTTGGATTTGTTGCTACAAACTTCCATTTGCGTACGGCTGTGATGCCACCGCTGCCTTCCGAGCGCGCTGTCTGCTCGCTAGCACTCCCGATTCCTTGCGGGTTACTGGTTTGGGGCTTTTCAAATGCACTACCTACAGGAAGTACCGTGACCCCAGTTGCTACAGATATATATTTTCATGGATCAAAGACTTTGTCAGATATCTCTGCCTGATGAATCATTAACCAGGAGGAACACTGTGAAACTACCACTGGCTTTTCTTGAGCTGCTTTAGCAGTTTGACCATATGGTCTTCCCATCTTTAGAGGACTTCAGAAGATTAGCTAGTTTAACCTGACAGGTTTTCTGGAAGAATGTTGCATCAACCTAACACTGATTAAACTTGAAAATACCATAAGATGCAGCATCTATTGCATTTATTGGTGGTTCCACTGGCCCAAAAAGTGATGAGCAATTTTTTCATATCTAACTCAATGGGAGCCCCAGAGCCATGACACTGTAGCTCAGGGTGGGAGAGAGAAGAACCACAGATTGGTTTTTGGTTGCCATGTGGTCTTTCAACAGGTTTCTAGCTACATTTGCATAGAGAGGTGGAGGGAGAGAGGCAGACGGTGCATATTTTCTAAGGCCCCAGTATTTGGGATGCAAGGAGGAGGAGAAGCCAGATGACGGTTTCAGCTGGGAGGATGAAAAAGAGTAGTAGTTTTAAATAACATGGTGAATAATCAGACATGAAGGGATGCTGGAGCAGCTGGAGTGGGAGTGTTGGGTGCATTTCAATGGGAACGGAGGTTACTTCAGGGAACAAGCAATAGGAGAGCTGGGGGTGTACTTGCATAGATGTGCTTACATAGAGACTGTGCACGTGCACAGTTTCTAGCAGCAATAATCATGTCCTGAATGCTATGTATTTTCTGTCATGATCAAATAACATTTATTATAGGAGAACGAGCCCCTGGCTGCATTTGTAGTCAGATCCTACTTTGCGTCACCAGGAAATGCATTCCTTTACCAACGCAGTAAATTAAGAAACTATACACACATCTACGGATTCATTTATGTAAGCACTACAAAATTGAGACTGTCAGGAAGCCTTGCATTAAAACCTTCATCCCTGATTAGAAGACAGCATGCTGAGTACTTCAACCCATTTTACACTTCAAAACAAGCTATTATTAGGGTATCTGTCCCTTCACACTCTCACTTAATGAGAGCTGTTCTTCAGAGATGCAGCAATGATGTACTGAATATAAGTTTTCAGCACAAAAAATGATTTGTTAAGCATCTCCTGGCAAAATAAAAGACTGAATCTTGCTTTTATAAGGTTGGAATAACACTAATATACTGATCTGAATCTGGATAACCCTTATAGGGTTAGGATAATGCTGCAATGTCCAAGTCCTTTGTGCTTATTTAGACCAGAGGATCTAACCTTTGGGACACTACAGGGACTCTTTATGTTATGATTTAGCAGGAGGGACCAGGAAATGTGGGGTCCTAAGGCTGGAAAGCCTCTAGTATTTGCTCATCTCCTCCCTTCTCAGTGCTGGGAAAACTAATTCTGGTCTAAGGAACTAGTGTAAAACCCCCTGCAAAAGTCCACTGGAGAAGCTGGATGCCAGGGGGACAACACAGGCAGGACATGGAGACAGGGCTGCTCCTGGGGGCGGTTGGCCAAAGCAGCTGGGACCGAGTCACTTACAGGAGGCCGCTCGGGAGCCATCAGATGGGCTGGGCAGAGCTTTTCCCCCAGCAGCTCTTTGCTTTGATGGCCACTGATTTCATAGGGAGCTTTTCAGAGACTTCCAGGGCCCCGCACTGCTGTACTGAAGATCCCTCAGTATAAAAATAACTGTTTACCGGTGTTCTCTGTACATATTATCTGCATTTGCTATAGCAAGGTCTGCGCCCGCGCTCCATATCAGAACTCGGCAGCCATCTGTGGTGTTACATTTCTTTGCAAAGCGTTATCTGCTGTGCTTGTTGGTGTAACATTCCCTGTCTGTTTGCTATGCTTAGTTGAGCATTTTGACTGGTTTCTCCTATCTCAGTTTCATCAAATATTACTTATGTGATAGCTAGCCAACTACAAGAGGAAGCAAGTGCTAAAGGAACAGAACTTCTGTTTCTTTTATCTCTTAATTTGAAGCAGTTTTAAATTTAGGAAAATACAGGATACAAAAATGCATGAATTATATCTACCATGACTACCGTATTACAAATACTCAGGTGGAGACAGACAGATTGAAAGATTGCCTGAGTCCTACCTATGACCATTAGGAAACTTCTCATACGTGCTCTTGCATTTTCTTTGAATGTGATTGTAAAAACATCCCATCTCTGAATTGCAGACATAAAGGATAATGTTGCATCAATGAGAAATCATTGAATAATATTTATTTTAAATATGTTTCTACAGAAATTCATGCAGATAATGCTCATTGAAAACAGAGAACTTTTTTCATTGCAGCCTGTTTTTCAGCCCCACATTATTCAGGTTTCTCGCTCATATTTGAGGGTAATTTGTTCCAAGTCTTCTGCAGCACCATGTGTTTTATAAGTACAATGTCAGTGAAAGCTGAGTTGCCTTCTGTGAAATGTCAATGCAATGAAATGCAGAGTGCCATCAGAGAGATTAGATGATGGCATGGCATGGTGTAGGTTCAGGATGTATGGGTGGAGGGTGGAGACCACTGTGGCATCGACAGGAAAGACTATTAATGTGCACAAACCCTCCTTGCTGCTTGGCTCCAAGCACACGCTGCGTTAAGGAGCACCAATATGGAGAACATTGACCAGCTCATGCCTCTGGCTGCTTGCTCTCTCCTGCTAAATCTGGGTTTGCTTATTAAAGAAATCAGTGGTCCAAAGCTGCAAACTGCCTATGTGCAAAATTTCATTAACTTCTAGGCAGTACAGACTTCTACAGTCCCCCAGGCAAAACTGCAGATCTGCAAATCACTGTGTAATATAAAGGTGAATAATAAAGCAATAATAAAGGTGAATAGAAGAAACAGTACTGAAAAATTGTATTATTTCTTACTGAGGCTGCTCCAAGTTCCTGGCTGACATACCCAATCTTTTCAGAATCTTCTGAGAATGGGGACACATGGAAGCCAGCTCTCCCAGGTCTCCCTCCATGCCAGGGACATGTGTCCAGTGTCACAACCACAGCCCGAAGTCAGAAAGCTGCAACTAGGAAGAAAAAAATCTCTTATGAGCATTCAGGATTGAAAAAGTGTAGCTGCTACCTAGGCTAGTGTGTATAACTGCTCTGCTGTTCTGGAAAGGCAAAAATCATATACGCGGTAACTGAGTTTTGAGCACTTTGAACGAACCGACTAATGATCTGACAGTGTGGTTTTCCTAATGCTCATATTGCTTATTACATCTTTTTAATATTAATGACTTATTCTGTTAGGGAATTCTCTAGGCTTTAAAGAAGGAGGAAAATGCAAATAATTTTCTGCGGTTTGCAAGCTCTGTTAGCTGCAATCTACTAAAGCTCCCAAGGAAGTATAAGGACTCAAACTTGTACATCCGAAAAGCTGAGGGTTTTATATAGGTTCCTGGAAAACAACAGTGGCACTCACACTGTTTTACCCATTTGCCAGATTGTGTAATGTTTTCCAGTCAGTGTGAAATAAATGATAGTGGAGCAAGTCAAGTTGAACAAGGGATAACTTAACTTGCCAAAAGACTACAGATATAACCAAATTAAGGCACTGGGCACCCTTAAGATTTCAGGCTACCTTGGCAACGCTAATGTAACTGTAACGTCTCAAAAATCTAAAATAGTTTAAGCTTTCTATTTAAAAAAAAAACTTCAGTAAACTTTCCTTGAAGTAAACACAGTCCTCTGACTCTTTACTTTCCCAATAGATGATTTTTTTTGTGAGCTGGAATAAATAATGAATTATTTCCTCTGATCCATAGGTAGAAAATACTTCTTCAAGCTCTTTTTCAGTCTGACACTGAAAATGAATGCACAGAGTGGAAATCCAGACTGAGTCAGCCTTGACATCAGCTTTCTGTGAAACACCCGTATTTCCAATTATCCAACTCAGTGGCTGCTAAAGTATCGACACTTCTAAACTATAGACATGAGAAATTAATTGCTGAGGCAAATTGCCTTGCTGTGTTTCCATTTTCATGTGTAATTCCATTGAAGGGAAACTTGATTTTCTCAGTGAGTCTTTTATTCAAAGGTCAAAACAACACGGAGAACTGTCTTCGACCTGCAGTTCTATTGTACAGTGATGATTTATTGGGGAGGAATTAAAGAAGTAAAAATTGTTGTACTGTTGGCTGTGAGGCCACTCTTGGGTCTCTCTCTGAACAAGCCTTGTGCAAGGATCTTGGCCTAAGGAGATGAATTGGTGGACCTTGACGAGAACAGATTTTCAGCTCTGCTTAGGATCAATATGGAGAAGTGCTGTGGTTGTACAAATTAGGGACGGGATTTGTGCATGAACTCCGCAGCTCTTGCCCAAAGCCAGCCCGTTTCTGATGCTTTTTAAAATCTGGGAGATGAGTGAAGGATTTGTAGGCAGAGACCCATAAGCGACTTTCTTTAGCCTTATTGTGCTCTTGATTTCCTGAATTAGGCACCTCATTGTCTGCAAAATGTATTAGGGAAATAATTAGGTTTACAAAACAACACTCTTATTGAGGAGCTGCTCCTGGCTTGTAGGAGATCTTGAGCAGATAAGTAAGGAACTGGGACAGCCTGGTGAGGTGTCCTGCTCTGCGACTACCAGTTAGGCTGTTCAGGTTGCCTGCACAGGACTGTGCTGGTTTTGTTAATCCTGTTAGGCAGTTTACATTGCTGCAGCTGCAGAACTTCATTTTTCAAAACTTTGGACAGAGGAGGAAATGAGAAACCTTCTTGGCCAGGCAGCAACACAGAGATGATTGGAGGCTCCAAGTCCTTACATCTCTGTACATTTAGCCTTAGGTCACGCACTTTGCTCAACAGCTGCTCTCAAATGCAATAGCTTCCTCAGCGTAATCAGACAGCATCTCAGGCACTGATCATACCCCGCTGCATGTGAACATAACTGTGCACCTGCACTTCCTCACTGCGCTTACCCAGATAAATAACATCCTCACATTTGCAAACTGCTAATGAGTTGCCCAGATGGCCACTTTGCTTGCAGAGACCATGCCTATTTCCTGTATGTACATGTAATTGGGCCACCGTTCTTCCAGAAGTGACTCAGAAAGTAGTCAAGACCCAGAATCTCATCAGCATTTAAGGAGCCGGGGGGAACCAGTTGCATTCCAAGTATTTGAGATCGTCGTTGAGGGTCCCCTAACGGCAACTTCACGGTTTTGTTCCTTCCTTCCTGAAATGGATGCCTAAGAAAAAGGGAGAAACAGTCCCCTGAAAGCTAGTATTTACCCCATCTTGTCTGTGTCCCTCTACTTCTCTCCTCTCATGAAAAGGGATGATGAGTAGCACCACTTGTCAGAGGATGAATTCGTAGTTTTGGCACAATTTGTATGGGAAACTATAAAAATAATAATAGTAAGGCTGAGAAAATAAGAAAGATTTTGGGTTGATCTCAGGCCAACTAATTATTTAACATCCCTTTTCCCAGATACTTTCCTCAATTTACTTTCTTATTTTCTGTTTAGTGTGACATTTTCTTTCAATGCCTTAATTGGTCCATCCATAAATAAGATTGACTCAAACTATACCTCTCATATTGAGGTAATATCATAGTAATCCTTGTTTCATTAATTTTCACCTTAAGAGTAGTCATTTCCCTATTTTTTGAATCAATTTGTTGTTTATTAAACTTTGACTTTGAAGTCTTACTGGTAATATGTACTTCAAAAAATTGGTGCATCTTACTTTTTGGCCCTGCTTTTTCAGTAGTACTTTAAATTTCTCTTAAGTTATGAAATATTTCCACTCCAATTTTTCTTTAAGCCTCAAGGGAAAACCTATTTTGCTTGTAACTCAAGTACACCTACCTTTTCTTCTAAAAACATATATTAAAAAGAAACAATTGGATCATAAACTTCATAAGGGCTGGAAGCCCTCCATGTAACTGAGGAGGAGCTAAATCTCTTGAAAAAGTATTGAGGATGGAATCATAGGAGGTATCCTATCTCTTGCTTCATCTAGGTTGCTTGCGCCTGTAAGTAATTAATTTGCTCTAATTACATCTTTCTCACCACAAATTGTATTTTCCTCTGAAAATAAGACTGAGAATGTTGTGTAAGGTAAGAACTCAAGAGGAAGGAAGGCTGGGCCTGTGCATAACATGCAGGATGGGAGTTGAGACTAGTGTCTGTAAACAAATTGCCTATAATACGTGCAACTTGTATTTAATACCTAAGAGATCTTGTATCTATTATTATCTTATCTAATGTAAGACAGTGAGCAAATCCCTGTATCATAAAGTAGATGTGCCTGTCCCCCGCCACTGATGTTGCCTTCCTTCCAGTTCTCTGAACTCTTCAGACAGTTAAAGTTGACGAACAGCTTTCCCAAATGACAGAGAATAAAGCACAGAATCAGGCATCTCTCTAGCACATAGTCCCAGGGGGAGCTGTGACCCAGACGCTGGGAATAATATGCCAGAGGAAGAATCACAGCCTAGTTTCTTATGTTCTTTCACATAAGATCTGCTTCTAGCTACCGTCATATACAACAAAGCAGATGAAAAAAAAAATTGGTTTGCTAAGGATTCTGTTTTTTTTTTAATTTTTTTCTACCTCTGTACAAGCTAAACAAACCAATTAAAATATATATTTTTAAAAATGCTTTTTTGTTTTAACCTGAACAAAGAAAATAAAAGCAGTACAATTTAATCTTTAAGAAGAATTGCATAAGGGAACTTTTAATATCCTAGAAGCTTTTTTATGCTTTTGGTAAAGCATGCCAGGATATAAGAGCTTTGTTTCAGGGCATTTCATAAACAAAGTGTTTTGAAAACTTTCAAGAAACAAGACTCACCCAAAAAAAGAGCTAAGAAAAAAAAAAGCATCTAAACAGCATTACTGTGGGATTTCAAATCGATGCCTTTCTGCAAATATCCCAAAGTCCTACAATAAAAAGTGAGCAGAATTTGAAACAAATGAAATAAGAAATTGAAATCAAGGGAAAATTTTGGATGACAAAACTCCCTACACTTTTTTTTCATCAGCTAGGTTATACTACCAAAATGGAAATAAATATGTTTCTTTGTTTTATTATGAGGGAAAAATGAAACAAATTATCTTGCATTTCTACTGCTAGTCCCTGTCTTCAACTAAACAAACTGTCCAGGAAGGATGTGTGTTTTGTCAGGCATCAGTTATTATTTAAGTTCAATACCTTGCACCTTGCCAGTTGTGACCACACCTGAAATTGGTGCCAGCACTGGTGGGATTCAATGGACCTGTTTAGTTGCGGCAAAAGGAAGAATGATATCAGATACAGATAACAGGAGAAACATTGTAATTAAATCTAACCATAAATATAAAGAACTGCCTGTCACTTTTATATGCTAATTTTTAAGGCATTTTCTGAAGCACCATCCTTTCTGGATATGAACCCATAAAGGGAGTTGCTGCTGGACTGCTGTTCTCTCCTGGAATGTGCTCTGGAGAGACTCCTGATTCATTGCTTTAGCTGGCTCCTTCCACTGGAAAAGTCATCTGTTCATTTAGTTGCCCTGAGTGGTGCACAAGGCTGGAAGCAGAGCAGTACTTTTTACTGTGATGTTTTCTGCTTTTAGCCAGCAGCTAAGGTTCTGCGCTGTCCAAGCCCTCCTGTAGATTCAGTGCAAGTGAGACTATTCCTAGCCTTGAGTTAAAGTCTGGTTCTGAACGAGATCAGCTCCATGTGTGGATTTAAGCTACAAACTAAGGAGATGCTGCAGAGTGGGATCTGAGTGGAATCACCTCCAGGCACCATGTCTCTTTTCCAGTCCTATCACTGAGTTCTTGGTTTTGGATAGGGCATTATGAACCGGATTGGAGCACTAATGACTCTTTGGCAATGAAAATAAGGGGATATGGCAGCTATGACTAGGAAATCCTCAGTCCTGGACTTTTTGTCACGGAGAAAATTACGCAGATGAGATGAGATTGAAACAACCAGAGAGAGGCTGAGGTGATGAACAGGTCCTTGCTAACCTTTAGAGGGCTGGAGTTTTATAGGTTGCTGCAATATGGCAAAGTGTTATGAGAGATAAAGGTGAGTAGCTTTGAGAGAAGATTTAGTCCTGGTTAAAAATAAAATCTGAGTTAGAAGGAGAAATCTGATCTGAAAAAAATCATCCATACATACAACAAATATAATTACCAGAGCAACCTCCATTCCCTTCAAGACAGATTGCACAGATTTTTTTTTGTTTTGTTTTGTGTGTGTGTAAGAGGATAGGCTAGATTTTATTTAAAAACAGGTTTGAAGATTTTCAGAGTCAAAAATATTTACAATTCTTCATTTCTATTTTTTTCTGTTCTTGTTAGTTTGAAATCCTATCAAAAGATTTTTTGTTCAAATGTAATTAAAAAAATATCTAAACAACCTCAGGTTGAAAATTGAAAGTCTATATTCAACTCAGAGGAAATTCTGACAATTTCAGACAAAAGGATGATTCATAACACCTTAAAACATGAGTGCATGAGGGATTTTTTTTTATTTTTTTTTCCACAGACTTTCCAAGAATGTATGCATTCTTTTCCTTTATACTCAGAGCCTGTTTTCTCACTGATAAATCTGCAATTTAGAATTCTAAAACTAGTCTCTTTTTCTCATGAGAGAAAATGAGAGACTTAACACCTTGTGTTCTTTTACATTTTTAAATCTCAAGCAAAGCTGAAAACTAGAAGAGACCAATTTCAAAGAGTTACATGAAATAAAAGCTATAGCAGGACTGAGTCCTTCTCCCTATAGAAAAGCAAAATTAAAAAAAAAAAAAACTCTTCAAATCAGTCTGTAGTTTCCCCGGGTAGAGATGAAACAGTGACTATTCTCTCCAAGGCTGTTTATATCAGTGCAAGTGTTGAGCCTTAAAACCCTGAATGTTTTAGTGCCAGTTACCAAACGTGGGACCTCAGTGGTAGCATGTGTCTAACCAGCAGCACTGTAAGTTACCCTGAATGCCAACAGGTGCCTATTCAAGTAAAAAATATAGCCCTGGAAAAGATCTCTTGCACCCCTGACTCAGAGTTCTTCCTATTCACAGGTAACTATACACTGTATATACATCCTCCCCCACTGCCATATTCAGCCACAAATATCTACCCACATTGTCATAGCTAGACAAAAAAAGGGAATGACCTCCTTGTGATGCATATGCTTAATATGTGCAAATATGCTCTTCTGCTGTTGCCTTGGCTTTGTTTTTGTCATTGCAACTGTTACTAGCAGAAACCGCTAAAGGGAAGGTTCAGATCAATTCCCTTTATACCCTCTTGTATTTTTTTCACACACAGACAACTTTCCCAAACTCCCCACCATCAAGAGAAATTTCCCAGGCTTGGTTATGTTCAAAAGAAGTATTTGGAAAGTTTGAGTCAAAACTCCTAAGCGGCTTTTTAACTGAGGAGAAAATGAGGAGCAAAGAAAATGTGGTAAGGTCACAGGACTTGATCCTGCTCCCATGGACATCAATAGCTACATTTCCAAAGTCTTCCCAGAGGATCTAGAACCAGGGACAGGGATTGTTGTTCTGCATTCCTTATATAGACAGAGTTGCCAATGAGTCTTAGCATTACACTAGTGTGAAGGCCAAATCCCAAACTCAACAATGCAGCATGACCCTTGTCCAGGCCATTGGGTTCTGGATGAAACACTTAACTAACCACAAGACCCATTAGTCTGAAGTTCCTTAGATGTTTCTCACTTAGCAAAGCACTTCCCAGAAAACCTGATGAACACAGATGGGAGAAAGCTGAGCATGTAACAAGTGCTGATTTTGAGGTTATTTTTGAGGTTAATTTTACTCTTTTTTGATAGCACCTTCATTTGAAAAAAAAAAAATCTTCTGTTTCCTTCGCAGAGATCAGCACTCAGTCCTGGAGCTGAAAATTAACTTTGTGGGACATAATATCAGTATTATGTCAGTAATATCTGTGTTATGGTCTGCTTCAAAGCAGCTTCATGGTCTGTGTAAGAGCCATCAAGTATAGATAGAGCAAAAAACATCAATGTTTGAAAGTTTTTGCAAATTTCTTCTGTCACTTTTGCATTGTAACAGTCTCTGTTTTTCTGCACCATTTCCTTCCTCCAGAAGAGAAGTCGCTTCTGGCACACCATGTCCAAATTCACAGCTGGCACATCCACCAGAAGTGCGGAGGATAAACACTGGACCAAGACTGCAAAGGAACCGATTTACATATGCACACAGGTATTATATGACTATGTATGCAAGATACAGTTCAAGCAAGCGTGTACCTGATCTGGATTTGGAAAG
>JAUBNY010000230.1:3944203-3954838 GCA_032275445.1 Crypturellus soui
GCCGGCTGGTGAGAATGGAGAATCAGAGCTGAGTTGGGATTTCAATCACTTAGCAGTGTTGGCAATGAAGATGGCAACACCTCTCTGCCACCATGTGATTGCTTTTACCTGGTGGAGATTATGTGGCAAAATGGTGGTTGTTGTGACACTGCAAAGGGTGTTTAATACTCTAGCAGGATGTTAAGCAAGTTGAGAGACAGAGCCTTCTTTGTCGCATGTGCTCAAAGTAGAAACACTTCCCATGCTTTTTGCTGTCATCAGCAGCCACTGGGAACATAGGAAAGTCTCAGGTACTGCTCTGCTATTACAAAACCTTGCATATCCTTCTGAAGAGAAATTTAGTTGGCTCTAATTTTGATCATGGCAACTGGTGGGAAAAAGAACTTTTTTTTTTTGCTGTCTGCTCTCCACTATTGTTATAAAAATGTCTATAAACAACCCAGCTTTCTCTGTAAATCTGTCACTGACATTTGAGAGGCTAAAAAAAGGCAACTTTTGTTTGTCAGTAAACATGGTGTCTAGAAGTGTTAGCAATATTTTCCTGAAAAGCCTTTAAGCAAGTGAATAAATAATGAAATCGTTGCTATCTCCGAGGGCAATATGAAGGCAGTAGATGACTGCTGGATGTAAATCTTTGGAGCTGCACTGTTTTGAGAATTGTCACACTCATTTGGTCTTTCCTGGTGGAAATTAAATATCTGGGGAACAGAGGCTCATACTTGGGCCTCTACACCTAAGAAGTGTTTTGGCTGATCTTAACTTGCACCTTTCATTTTCACTTTTATTAATCCAACTAGACAGATAGTAAAAATGCTTAACACAATATTTCAGGCCCCGTGTGCAAGGACCATGTTATTTTCCTACGATGATTTACCACCAAGTGCTGACTGTGTTACTGCTCTGCAAGCCAAGCCTCTGTTTTATGCAGCGCTCAGAAGCTCAGTCCTGACAAAACCGTACCGCATCTCCTGGAGAGCTACATTCTGCTCTTCTCAACACGTGTTTAAATCAGCAAGAACTGTGTACAGCAAGAAGTCATACAGTTCAAACTGGATTTAGGATCAAAACTTTACTTGTGTGCAGAGTGCCTCCAAAAATCCAGTCAAAGCGAGGCTGGTCAGTCAGGCTCACTTCAAACCCCACTCTCCAAGGGCTGTGAAGTGTAGCAACCGAATTGCAGATGTCTCGGCCCACCAGCAGCTGTATCACATGCCACCAGCTGACGGCATGTGTTTTCTAATGCCAGCCCTGCTGCAAGCCTCGAGGCCCTGCTGTTCTCCCCGCGTTCAAAGAGGAGTCCTGCAGGGCTGGTGATATTTGTTAGCTCACCAAAATCACAGCATTGAGCCCCGGCTGCACTAGACGCGCTGCTGAGAGCTGCCTTCTGCTCGCGGAGTGCCACAGGGTGGGCTGCAAGCTCTCCATATTAATGGCCTAGCATGAAGCGAGCAGCAGGAGCTGCTGCCTGAGAACCTCTCGCAGACACTACCACTTCTATTTATTTATTTATTTATTTTTGCTTGCTTTTGTTATAAGATCATCAAGGCTGTTTCAATGTGCACCAAGAGACTTCGCTTCGCCTGCTTGAATGCAGGAGGCATTGGCAGCCCATCAAAGTACCACCTGGTGCCTCTTTCCCCTCATTGCAGTCACATCACCAGGCTCTTCAATCACATTTTTTGCTATCTATAAGCCTAAACATCAAAGAAGCAGCTTCACTACTGCTGCCTTCAGCCTGGCCCAGGAGGAACCAAACTGCCACTGAGACTGAGGAACCACTTCTCTCAACCCAAAGCTGAGGAGCAACCCAGGCTAAAACGTGGGTACCCAATACGCCCTGTGCAATACTGCCTTGTGCAATGGCTGAATTAGCTCTAAGTGGAGTTCCAAGAGCACAGGTAAAAATTTATTTGAGAATACCTCTAACATGGTGAGGAATGAGAGAATAAACCTATTTTATTTATACATAAATATATATATATATTATATATATATCTTTCTCCTGCTAGAGTGGGGAAACTATTTGCTCCTATGTGTGCGTGCTTGGCCACTATAAATACCTCCACTGAGTGTGGGAGAATTATTGCTGTGCAAGGGAGATGGGGCTGCTGCACCAGCTCCCCGCTGGGATTTGCGGTTGGTTAAGCACTGTCAGTAGCAGTGGGTAGTAATAACCTCCTTCTGAGGAAATGTGAGTTTCTATCAATAATGCTGTTTCTGAAGTTTTCTGCCTGATTTGCTTCAGCTCTGGGGTCAGGCTGAACACTTCTATTCTGCCAGGCAGGAGAAGCTGGTTGTACTTCAATCGCAGTATAAACTCTGTTGACTGCTGCTCTGCATGAAGACATGAAGGAAATCAATGCAAAACAAAGGGAACGATGGAAATTCGAAGCTGTTCGTCCTCCCCATCTGTGTTCTTCCCTTGCAGGGTTCCTATAGCATGGGGAAACCATGCTATATAGAGCTTTCTTAGTAAAAACCTAACTGATTATTGTGGTGCCCTCTTCGGGGCTGTACAGATGAATAATTTAAGGACAGTCCTTACAGTATGTTCTATACTACATGCAAGAGATAAACATGTCGAGTGGTGGGAGGGTTGAAAGGTTGGTACATTTTCTAAACAGTTGCAGTGCCATCCAAACGTCTGTCTTCAGATTGTCAGGCGTCTCCTAGCCTGGGCTAGAACCCTGAACCCCCTCAAGGTTTTTGAAGTTCCTGACTTCAAGATCTAAACACCTGCTCAAGCACTTGTTCCACAGAAGGTAGAAAGATTCACATTGGTGTGATTTGTGGCCAAGAGCACTTCAGAATAGAGATTATTACTGCAGAGAGAATAAAGGTCCAGGGCACTTCATAGAAGGAGAAAGAGGACATCCGTTCACAAGCTCTGTGTTAGACTCAGTGCTGAAGACTATGTAATATGTGGAGTCAAGTAGAATTTTACATTTTATTATTATTATTATTATTATTATTATTTTCTTCTTTTCATCCAATAATCAAATGGAGACAAAGCTGCATTGATCAGAAGATACAGTCCCTGGGAAGTGGGTCTGTTTTATCCTCATAGAACTCCTTCCACTGTAAGTACCAGTCCTCAGAAACAACTGAGAGAAAAAAAACCTCTCGGAACAAGCAATTTAAATTCAGTGGATGCAATCTGGCTTGCAGTTAGTTTCCGAAGAAGTAATGAAAGAGGTAATTAAAGACTGGGCAACTACCTTGAGTAAAACATTATTAATTAGAACAAAAACATTTTGGAGAAACGGTTCTGAGGCCAGGAAAGCAAGCCCCAAATGTGTGCTTCGCTGTGGCTGGCAATTCACAGAGCAGGCAAAGAGGCTTCTTTCCTAAAGCCTCACCACAGCCAGCTCATCCCAGGTGCTTGTGGAGAAGCAGACCTGTGCCAGAAGATGTCCAGGAAAAAGCAAGGAGGTGGTAGAATTTTCCTATTCTCACTCCAACTTTGCTCCCTCATCTCAACCTGCAGTTCTGACAGACTCACTTCACTCATCTGATCTCTTGTGCCATCCCCAGAGACCCTTCCCAAACCATCTTCTGGAAGAACTATGGCATAAAAGCCAGCAAGGTCCTTCAAGGAGAGGTCTCTCTCCTGAAGGAGGTGGATTCTCCTGGGTAAAAGAGCTGGAAGATGCCTCAAGTATGCAGTGAGGGTGGAAAGGTAATATCCAGCGAGAGTTTCAGAGAAGAGAGTTAGATAGGCACTCTGTTTTTGACAAAGCAAAAAATATCAAAGAGAGTAAATCATAGCCTCTTAATGGACACTGCTTCAACCATCATCACAGAGCAAACAGTAAATTGTATCTATGAATTGACGTGGAACAACAGAATTGTTCAGTCAAAAAGTTGTGCATTGTATGAGCTTGGAAAAGAAATAACCCAGAAAAGAAAAATAAAATGTCCAAAAGCTCTTTAAGTGAATTTACCAGGATAAAGATAAATACCAGCACAACAGCATCTGTGCACACTCCCACCTGCACCAGCAGTACCAATGAAACCTATGGGGAATGTCTATTGCAGCTCTGTAATGCATTATAATATATTTTTGCTTACATAACACTTGCCCCTCCAAAACTGGCTTCATGTCTAAGGTGAGGTGAACAGCTTTGCTACTAGCTCCATTCACAATATCCAGTTTTAATTGTAGTAGCTAGTTTTAAACTACAATGAAGTCTGCACTATCATCTGTCAGTTTTACTATCCTATAGCACATACTAGTTGTAGCAGTGACTTGGCACCGCATGGTGCTTTGTTCTGCCACGAAGAATTATTTCTCTCCTTATCGCTTGCCTTCTTTCTGTCTGCGCATGAAGCCTAAGGGACCCATGAAACCTCTCAAGTAACAAACATCACACTAAATCGTCATAAACAAATATATATAGCTAGAAACTAAACCAGTGCAATCACCCTGCAGGACATATTTTTTTCAGTCTTGCATTCTTACTGGCAGAAGGTTAACCATACCCTTTTAACTTGCAAATACCGATGCCAGATAAAATAATAAAATAACCTGACCATGGAAATGTCACACACTCTGGACGCCCCAGTGAACGACATGAAAGAAAACATTTGCTGTTTTGTCCTGCGGAAACATGAAAGGATAAGCAGTGCTCCCTTGTGGGTAACATACCTTGAAAGATAATTTGTTGTGGTGTTGATTTGGTGCCTCAGTAAACATAAATAGCACTGATATCCCTATATGCTGTTGAGTACAGGATGTATACAAGAATAGCACAGGCTTTGCAGAGAGGAATTTCTATTACTCTTGTAGCATTTGTGGGAGATAACCCTGGTGGTTGCCTGCTCTTGAGAGTGGGGCCTGTGTAGACAAGCACATGGTTCCTCAATCTTTCCCTTGACTTGGGGCTGGTTGCAGTGATGAGAAGTGAGGGGACATTGGGCAGGAGGGGGCAGCATTAGTGCTTCACTATAATTGCTGCAGATATCTCCCCACTGGTAGCTTTGCCATGACTGATAGTGTCTGGGGCAGGAATGGCCCATCAGCCGTCGCACTGTGCTTTCAATAGCGCCAAGAGGCATCATGTCTAATTAGGAAGCAGATTCGCTTTTCAGCCTTGTAACTTCAAGACTATTTCCCCATTGCAAATCAGTCTAACAGTTAGTGCAACGAAAACACACTTAATATCCCCTAGCAACTCCCAGGTGCCTTTTACATTAAGATTATATGTTGTTACCACATAGAGAAGTTGCTATATATGAAGACTGAAAAAGAAAGGAAAGAGGAGAAAATGATTAATGCTTCAATGCAATAAAGTAAAAAGGAAAACTGGTCATCTTTTCCCTTTACTCCTCGCTGACTCCATCACTAGAGTTTTCTAAGATCAAATAGAACAAAAGTCAGCAAGGAATAACAGGTAGAGCTGATCCTGTCCTGGGCTAGGAGGAAGGAGCAGGTAACACCTTGAGATCCCTTTCAGGCCAGTTTATCTTCTAGAAGATTCTGAAAAGCTTTTCTCTTAGTTCAGTGATGGTTTATATTCATTCTGCATTGGTGAAAATGAAAATACCAGTTTCTTGAAATAGAGAGACCCGTCTCTAGTACATTCAGATCAGGCTCATTTTTAGCTACTGGCATTCAAGATATTAAAACACCTGAAAAATATTTTGATGTACTGCATGCTGCCTTGCAGATTTTTAGTGAGACTCATGTCTGATATAATCTGGATCTGAAAAGCTAATTGATGAATAAGATTAAAACACACACTATAGTTTCTCCTATAGCTCAGTGTTGCTTCATTATGCCTACTTAAATTCTTTCTTTTTCTGCCTTTCTTACCATTCAATTACAATTCATCTTGGATGATTAAGAGGGAAATACTTTTGCAGAATAACATTATTTCCTTGTTGCAAACCTATTTTTCTTTTCTTAAGCAAACACTAGCTTAGCAAAATACCACACAAGATCTATTTTTTCCCTTACTCTGCTTGGCAAGATTTTTTTTTGTTTTTGATTATCTTCCAGTAAGTTTTTACATAAACAGAAAAGAAATGTATCCAAGTGTATAAAAATTCTTCACAAGCTGTTAATCATTTACAGTCTGACCTTAAACACTCTTGAAAACATCTCTGCTTGTGAACACTAGGGAGGGTTAGCATACAGAACAGTTCAAAACAGCAGTAATGATTTATAGCAAGCTGATTAGCTTTAGGTTTTATCTTCCATTGTGTAACACTTTCTTCCCTGTTTTCTGGGTCTTGGTACTGCCATTTTAGACCTCAATTTTGAAAAAAGTCATAATCCAGCCAAGGCTGAGTAAGTGGTGTGACTCCAGATTGGCTTATAACGCTCGCATGCAATAAGAATTGATCCTTGAGATCATTAGATAAGAGTTTTTGAACATGGATCACTGACATTTAGGCAAGTGGACAGATTTTTGGAGAAGAATTGAACAACAGGAACATGTTTCATGAGTCAGGTAATTGGTGGTGTGGTGGGGGGCAGAAATTTATCTGCTGAATGTGAAGGCTGGTGCAGCTATCTAGGGACATATGAACACACTCCCTCATGAATTAAAATGCAGGAAGATGTCAAATCAAATTGACAGAAGTGAATTGGAATGGTGTCACTGATACCAGGAAGTGAGTTTGGTTTACCTCCTGTTTTGGAGTATTAAGGATTTCCTAAACTTGGTACCTACAAAAGTTCATTGGAACTTTCAAAATGTTGTAGCCTAGGACGAAGTCATTGACTGAGATTATTAACTACTTTTTTTCTTCATAGTCTTTGTGCTAAACAATTATCCTGAACAAAAGCTATTGAAGGATACGTAAAAAGTCATTTATTTTCAGCCTTCCTGCACCTCCGCCCTTTCTTTCAGACAACAAGGCTGTTTTGTAGGGCCACGGAATGTCTAACTAAAACAAAAGAGAAGTGTTTCCTTTTTTAACTAGGCACTCAATCCAGGAAATCAAAGAAATCTTTAATTTATCTTAATGTTAAACTGGATTGCTGTGAAAAAAAAAAGAAAAAACACTTGCCTTGAATGTGATGTATGATCAGATCCTTACCCATCTTAGAAAATTCATTAAGTGAGACAATATTTACTGGTGGGAGACTGCACGAGGGAGGTTTTGCAAATGGAATGACAAAGTTGCCTGGAACTTTATGAAAGTACAGATGCCAAGTTATCACAATGTCTGATTAATTAACAGTTGTTTATATGCTGGTTCTTTCAGCCTTACTTCAACACTACAGAACTGATTCTAATAAAATCCCTTGGCGAATTCTTTTTCCTTCCACACGCTTAACTCATGATTGCAAAAATCATTACCAAATTTGATTATAATCTTTAATTAGCGAAGAAGCATATATGCTGATTATTTAGTTTGTGCCTATTTTCATCACCATATTTTGACAGCTTTTGCATTAGTAAATCTTTCTTGCACCCAAAGACTCTGGATTACCTTGAACTGAGCTGCTCAAGGACTTCTATTAGACACTTTGTCTTCCAGAGACCTTGGAGAAAGACTTGCTACCCAGGATTTTTTACTCCCAGGTGAGTTGCTTGATCACAAGCCTGTCTCTTCTGTTCTCTTTCTGGCGTAATGAATCTAAAGAGCTTTCATTCTCAGTGGAACAGGTTCAAAAGGTGAGGAGGAAATAACATTTACCTGTCATGCAGGAGTGGTCTTGTGGCTGGGCTTGAAGCCAAATTCAACACTTATCTGCTGCATGGCCTCTTGGGTTGGTTCTACGGGCTGCTCAATTGGTTTTCCATTCACAAAAACTTTGAAATTACCTTATGGTTTACGATGTTCTGAAAGGTGCTTGTCTCATGGAAGAGCCCCAGGGACTCTACGCTTGACCCAGCATTCCCTGAATCTTAAAACTACATTTCTGGTGAGTGGATAAAATGCTTCAAAGTAAACTCAGAAGGGCTACAACATCCCTGTCAAGGCCTTTGAGGATATAGAGAGCAGAAGTCAAGGATTTATTGAGGTTAGATGAAGACTCTATCCTGCAATATGCTTCATATGGGAATGTAACTGGTTTCCTGCACAAAACCACTTTATATCACTATAACATCATAATGTAAGAAAATGCCACTTTATCATGTGTCATTTAAGACAAATTGCAGACTCTGGATGTTCAGCTGTAAGATTTGCTCCCCAGTTGACAGGTAAGGCTCAGTACTGGTGTCAGTGAATTGAGATCTCTGAAATTATGTGCCACTATCTGAGTCTATCACAATTTTAAGCTGGGGATAAGATGATTTTTAGCTTTTGACTGATATTGGTTTGCTATGCTGTTCTAACCCATTTGATAAAATTGCAGTGATTATAATTTCATGCATTGTGGATTGGTATCTGTGTGTGAATGTGATTTATCAACCTTAATGAGTAAATAAGCAGCTAACCACTATCGTATAAGGTGCTCCCCAAATCTTTATATAATAATAAATAACACAGCTATGATGGAGCTCTCAGACTGGAGCAATTGCCACATGCGCCATTACACCCATAAAATAAAGCATTTAAAACTGTTTAAAATACTTCCTGTCTTCACTAGTGGTGGGAAAATAGTTTTGAATGATTCATTTGTGGTAGTACTTAATTTTCTTTAGTGCTTTTTGAGGGAGTGATTGTTATCAAAGAAATGACTATAATAGAAAGACTATGTTATTCCATGTTTATTTTCCATCAGGAACTTTTCAATTCAAATCAAATGAGAATCAGTACAGTGGAGAGGCGTTTGCAATAGAAATATTTTTTTCAAATCAGGCTAGTGCAGATTAGTCATCTGGAAACTGGTGAACTTAAAATGCCCATTGCATTTATCAAAGCGACCCCAGAGTTAGTGTGACCATTATTACTTCTTCATCTTCTATGGTTTGCTGTACCCAAACTGTTCTATGGACAAGAAGAAATTTGAACTGATGGACTCTGCTCTGTGATGTGATACAGGAGAACAGGGATCTTGGAGTTAGCCATCTGTCTACTCTGATCCCCTTTAGGAATCATGTCAGATACAGAAGTGAAACATCTCAGCCACTTCAAACTAAGATAATGTATCCCCTGGAACAATCCATCTCGGAGAGCCTGCTATGTCCCACATCCCAAAAGTGACAGTGATCTTCCTCCCCAAGTCCCTGACCAAGTGTCTGGGCAACTGCCTGCAGTTTTCCCCAAAGTTTCTCATGTGTTCAGAGACACAGAACTTCAACAATCTTCAGACTCAGACCTCTTGGGCACCTGGTTTCTAAAATTTATTGTTAAGTTTTTCACTTCTCTCCCTTAAGCCTGTTTTTATTTCCTAATCAATATCAGATCCGTGCACCAGTTCAGATATAGCACTAAATGCCAGTCCTACGGGGGCATTACAGCAGTTCCCACATTTTCGTCAAAGTTCTTTTAACTGGAAGTATGTAGCAAAATATTTTTCTGTTCTTCGAAAATGTGAGATTTCTTATTTTTTCTCTCAGGCAAAATCAGGATGCAAAGACAAGATTTCAGCTTTAGGAGATAATGAGCAAACCGAATTGCGCATTTAAAATTTTTCATTTAGTCATCGCAGACAGAGTCAATTGTCTGTTTTTAAGGGATTTGTGCTATATGAATTATATAAAAGTATTTGTATACATGAGCTTTGATTGTGAACCTATTCCAAACACAAATCAGGAAAACAGCTTGGCATCTTTTCATGGGTTTTGTTTTAAAAAAAAATTAGCAACAAGAAATGTGATCTTTTTGTGGGATTTCCTCTGAAAAGTTTCCTTTTGACATTTTCTGGCAAAGACCAAAACAAATATCCCTCAAAAAATACTTTTAAAAGGAAATAAACTAAAATAGAATAAGGTCACTCTGATTCTATCTAAGATTATCCACATGGGAATTTAATAGAATTTAATAACTTCATTTAAAAATATTTATTCAGACTGATGCTTCTTACTGTCCCTATACTGAAATATTTGACAGAACACAAAGCTTAAGAGTACTGATAGGTAAAGTAATGCACAGCTAGATATTCTGAGTGTGTTATGATCCTGTTTTAAACATTAGAGATCTCTCCTGTACAATTTGAAAGATAATTAAATGCTCCTAGAGCCATATCTCTGTTTGAGACATCCTTGAATACAAGATGCTGCCTATCAAGCACTTATCTCTGAACTTCCATCCTAGCAAATTAATCCTTTCAATTGCTTTTTTTCTTGGTTGTCGATTTGTTATGCTAGTCTCTTCACTAAAGGAGTTGTTTATATGCATCACCCTTCAGTTAGCTCTAAGTAGGTGTTTGTTTAAACTGTGATACTTCTTTTTTAAGGGACTTGCCAGTTGTGCATCTCCATAGGTGCAGAAAGGATTAAACCAGTATTCCTGACAGCGGAGCTGATGATTAATGAAAAGCTCTTGAGGATGTACTTGCCCGCTCACATTGTGGGTAGTGCTGTGTTTATGTGACGGCTGTTAGTGAAGCATGAGAAATGAGGACCCAGGAGCATCCTCCCTGCATTTCTGCAGTTCTAGAGCAGTTTCTAGTTTCTCTTTCCCCCTGTGAGCACACACACAAAGGCCTGGAGTCTGCGATCCGAAGACAACATCTGATCAGAGCACAGATTTCACAGACAAGAGCAGCGCTTTGTTTTGAGAAATCAAAAA
>JAUBNY010000230.1:3981661-3993711 GCA_032275445.1 Crypturellus soui
TTGTGTGCTTGCTGTTAATACCCTGTGAGCAGAGTGCATATATTAATGTTCAGGAAATGAAACTCTCTAATACCCTGGGAGGATTACTCAGATTGATAGCAGGCAAAATGTGTATCTGTGCATGCATATTTTAAAAAAAAATCCTACTCACTTTCCAAACACATCAAGGGATATTTTACTCTCATTCTGTGTCTATCCATCAGAAAATATCTTCCATTTCAAGAACAAACATGTTGTTTGTACCAAATTACAGCTATGCTATATCAGTTACTCCTCTAAATAAAAAAGACTAATGTTAATGAAGGATATTTCAAAGTAATTAGTTGTAAAGCTGTTAAATAAACTTGACAATGTAATTTAAATTTTGAATTTTCTTTTCTCTGAGGCCCTATCACCTCTAAACACATTTAACTAAATATTTTCAACCTACTTGGAAAGCAGAGACTGAAAAGGAATAAGTGAACAATATGCAGTTTGCTTAGTATCAGAATAACTGGCAAACTGAACAACGCAAAAGGAGGGAAGAAAACTTATGAACAAACAAAGATTTTTGAAAACCAAGAAAATGAGCTCTGCCTTTGAATATCCAGAGCATGAAGAGCATGGGTGGATACTGAATATCAGCTTTGACTCCCAACATGAATGACGCAGCAAGATGTCATGGATGCAGAAGCATTGCGCGTTCATAAGCTCTGAGTGGGTGGACTGATTTATGGGTGCAAAGAGCAGTAGAGCGGATAGAATCAAAGGTACAAGAGCTAAGGATGGTGACAATCCTGTGTTTTAAAATGTGGCAAGGCCAAGGAGATAATTCAGAGGGCACAGATGTTTGAAAATATGTTTTATGAACTGAACTGAATGAAAAGGACAGGTTATTGGTATAATGAAACCATGGCAAAAAGGCAGAGGAGGAGACAAAGGGAGAAACTAAGACAACTGACTAAGAAAAGGACAGGCTACTCTATTGAAAAGATTTCCATTAAAAAGAGAAGAAAGCAACCCTAAAAAGAAAGATAGAGAGGACAGCAAAAAGAAGTACATGTGTGAGATAGGGAACCTTTTATCGGGGAAAAAACAAAAAGCATGTCCCCAGAGTGTCTCAGGGCTTGGTCTGACTGGGGGAAATGGTTCCAGAAGGATGGCCCTGGGTGATTTCCTGGGTTCTGAAGAAGGCAATGAGAAGACCATGACGATTAGTGCAGGACTCTGGACTTTGCAGTCCAAAACTGTGAGATGTCTGAGCAGTGGGAGACATTCACAGAGAAAGCAGTGCTGCGAAATGGGCTCCACTGGAGCCCAAGTGAAGCTGGTGGAATTGGTGGGCAAGGCTTTAACCCAGTGTTTTTTAGGCTGCAGGGATAAGTATGAGGGATACAAACAGTTAGCCTAGTTCCTGGAAAAAAGATTTTCAATATTTCCTTGAAAATCTACAGAGAAGAAAATTAGGAAGGTAGCAATTTAGAAGGAAAATCAGCCAATAAGAAAATGAAACAACCCACCCCCAAAATGGGTAAGAATACACAGAGGAGAGCTGTTATTTGGACAATAATTTTTAATGAAAATTTTCATTTTTAATGAAAGACTTAATCTGATTGAGAAACTGAATGGCTTAGGAGAAACCAATTAAGATTCTTATACATTACTGCAAAGAACCTAGGCTGCAAAATAGAATCAGACTGATAAAGGTAGGAAATAAAACAACTATACAGAGTAAACAGAATGAGACTGGAAAAGCATTTGATACAGGTACAGAGGTACTAAAGGACATTCCTTTTTCAAAGAGGATAGGAACAAACATGAAACAAGCTGAAGAACTGAAGAAAAGCAATAAGCAAAAAATCACAGGAAAACATAGGTTGGAAGAGATGTCAGGAATTCTCTAGCCTACCCTCCTGCTCAAAGCAGAGCTAAATTGAATTCAGTTGAGTTTTGAAAATTTCCAAGAATGGCAATTTTACCATCTCTCTTAAGAAAGACTTTACTGAAGTTGCATATGTGTGTATGATCTGACGTCAGACCTGCTTATGTATTGAAAGCTCTTTGATATTCTTAAGACAGACAAATATTACCTGGAAGTGTCTTTTTCTAAAAGCAATAAATTCCCCAATTGTAAATCCAGAACAAATATTACTAATGATATTAAAGATTAGGTAGCTTTCTCCAGCAAATAGCAAATAAATCAGCCAGATCTGACAGCATTTTACACTTGATTTGGATAAATTATCATACATGACACTGCAGGAAAAAAATGTTGGTTAAAAGAGGCTTGGATAGCATGGTTAAAGACGAAGTAGAAAAAGAAACAAACGAAAGTGCAGCAGTAGATTCATCCTGCGAAGGTGTGCCAGTCTGCAAGGTGATGCTGGACCGCATCTATGGGGCTGTCTCTCAGGAAGCACAAAGATCTGGTGCAACAGGGCTCCAAACAAAACCTTGCACTTTAAGATGCACTAAAATAGAAAGTCAGGTGTATTATTTCTGAAGTGTTTTGATACTTATGCACAGCTTTTTTTTCTTCAGTATGCTTGTTAGATCTGTCATTTTTTTAGCTGGAATAGGTGACAGACTATGAAACAATTTATTAATCTGTGAATAAAATACTTCATAAATTGTATTTCATAAATGCTAGCATTTCCCTGCCATTTTTACAAAGTAACCCTGAAGATGACACTTCTATCTTGTGAATGGATGATGGGATTTATCTTTCATATGAAAGAATCAAAGAGAAGATCTCATTTGCCACAGTGGAAAAGATGGTCCCTTACAATGTATGCACTTGTTGTTTTGGGGATATTTTTATCCAAAAAAGAAAAAAGGATGGAAAAAGAGATTGGGGGTAAAACCAAAAGACGATGATAAGGCATACTGCAGGAAAGCATGAGCAGCAGCTATTTAAACATCTCAGAAAGAATATATATTGCTGAATATAATTCAGCATTTATTATCTCCAATTCTTAGTGTACAGTCCATGAAATGAAGAGCCTGCTGCACGTGACACACAAAAGTGAGACAAAGGTGTATGTAAAGAATACAAGATTTTTCCTTTAAAAAAAAGCAAGTAAACATAAGTGAAATAAATTAGGGCCCTTGGATTGGATTAAAAGATAAAGACGACAGAGCGGGGGGTATCTTGACAATTTATGCTTGAATATCAACCAGAACTGGATTAACATCTCTGAAACTAAGGATACAGCAGTCATGCTTTCCTTTGTCCTGCCGGAACAAAACAGATAAGATCTGCTATGAAGATGAACTGATGGATGATACCAACCAGAATACAGGGCTGTCTCCAGCTGAGGTGGAGAGCCTTGCTTGTGTCTAAGCCGTGGGATGAAGGGCTTTTCTCATTAGCACTAATAAGCAGCTATGCTTAAGGTTGAATATAAGAATCACTGGAAATGTCACAAAGACATTTTTTTTTCTTCTCCTCTCCTTGGTTAGAAGACCAAAAGTACAGTATGAAGAAACACTTGGATTTTAGCCGTTAGCATCCCCTAAAGGTTTGTAGCTTAAGTGTTATCTGAAAGTATATTTGTTTCAGAGGGAGAAAAGTCAATCTCCTGCTGTTTGATGGTTCTGCTGTTATCACAAAAGCCGGAATTTGTGTATTCTTTGACAAGATGGATAACTGTACTGATATTTGATTCAAGACTAATTTCTTCTCGTATACCAAATTTGACTACTGCTTCAGTCATTCTTTTCTGTTTTTATCCCTGCTATAAGGCCTATGAGAGGTCTGTATACCTGGGGGAAAAAAGTGACATATCTTTTTTTTTTTTTCCTCTATTATGACTCTGAAGCAGTCTGCCTAAAATATCCTTATTTTATTAAAAGTTAAAAAAGTGCTTTGTTCTCATTAAAACATACAGAATTCTTTAATATACAGAATAAAGGACTATACAGCAGAACCAAGAAGACACTTTTAATAGTCAAGCTGACAGTTAGAAAAGGGATTAAAAGATTTCCCTTCATTTAGACAGTTTACCTTCATTCAGCCCAGCTCATGCTCAACAGGGAGGATTTAGAAAATGAGCTCTTCGCACAGAGGTGATGAACAACAGAAAGGACCTTTGATTCCAGTATCATCAGGCTTTCTTTTTATCTTGATACAAAAATCACAGAGAAAAGTTATGTAGAGTTTGAAATGCAACAAAGAAAGCAAATGCAGCACAACATGCAAGTAACAGTTGACATGCCGTGATGCTCTAGTTCATCTCGAAGCATTTTTAGGCCCTGCCTCATCTTCCTGAACTCTTAAAAAGCTGTTAAAAACTGTGGAAATCCTATTCATTCAGTAGGATTATTTGAAACCTTAAGTTTCCAACACAGGCAGCTTAAGAAAGACATTAAGATACCGCCTGAAGGGTTTTCCTCTCTATGTGGCACTGCATATATGACCATTTTCATTAAGAGTCATTAAAAAGACTTGATATTAATGACTTGTTTTCACACTTAATTTCATTTTTAGTATCATTATCTATAATTCTGAGTCTGACCTTTACCTCATTTGGTTCTAAAATCTTATATAAAAATGGAGATTCTAAGCCCCATGGACTGCATCTTGTGATGTCTCCTTGCAAGATAAGGGAGTGCAAGTGCTTCTAGGACAGTGAGCACTCATTTCACACTTTCAGACTTATGTGTGATACAAAACACATTAATCAACGAGAGTTAAAAATTATAAAAAACTTATTGAGACAAAATCAAGTATACTGAGAAACAACTTGGTAATGAATATGACATGAAAAAAGGAGATCTGTTGGCATGATTCAACTACCAGCCTCACATATTAACACTAATCAGGAAATTAGCTAATTCCTTTGACTGAAGTATTTTCCCTTAGCACTTTGAGAAACTTATCTTTCCCCGAGTAAACTACAGTAAGGGCAGACATGGATAAATATTGCCTTGGGGGAGGATTTTATTATGTAGCCTGATGTGCCACACAGTATGAGGTCTCCTTTGTCCCCAGTGTGGTCATACAGACAAGGTAGTGTGTACGGGTTGCTAAGTGGCTCCTTCAGAGCTGGCCAGGTTATCAGAGCTGAGTAGCTACATTAAAGAGGTGCTTCATCTACTTAGGCTTTCTACAACACCCTGAAAAGCATGGATTGGACATCCTTGTAGAAAGATGGAAGCAATGAAAACTTTTTGTATTTTTATTTTTACAGGCTATGTCAAATTTTCCTCCAGAATAGTCTCTAAGAGAAAGATGAAAACTACAATGGAAAAAGCAAAACACTCACTTTTGGTTGGTTGCACTGAACTCCAAACTGGGAGTCTGGTGGGTTTGGTTCCAAAGAGGATGCATGAGAATGAATGCACATCCTGTATCTGCCAGAACACACCTGTTTTTGTGTACAACTTAGACCCTGACTCAATTTCAAGTAAAATATTGAACTTTTTTTGTTTATTTTCCTCTCACCTGACAAGAATGGGAGATAATTTTAAATTGTTTTCTTTCTTGCTCAGGGGTCTAAGTGAATGAGATTCTTGCAAAATCTTTCTTCATTGTAAAACCAAGAGCCTACTCTGTACTTGGAGTAGTGGGAACTTTTGTCTCTTGTTGGAACCTCTGGATGTCATGAAAAAAAACCCCAAAACTATGCATTTTTTGAGAGGCAATAATTCCACTCTGCTCTGGGACATCAAATGCCCAAGAATGCTGCAAGGAAAGAGGCTGTAACCACCACCAGAGTCATGGGCAGTGTGGATGTTGACATGTTTTCATGCTCTTTAGGGCCAAGAAAAGGCAACAGAAAGTGCTTGTGCTTTGTGAAGCTGTAGCAATTTTCAGATACTAAAAATGTATTTTCAAAAAATATCTAATGACAGGCTTTTTCTCCCCACAATCACTTTCCACTGTACTATTTTTCCAAGTTGGCTTTGTAGCCTGCTGCTCAATGTATGTATATGCTGTCTATTTCGGATTTGTTTCTGAGAGTTGCACAGTACTTCCCTGTATTGCAATCTTACCTAGGTAATAACAGACTCATCGCTTTCACTTCCTGCACTGGGTTTGTCTCTGAGATTAGAGAGATTGAAAGGTGCAAGCTAATGCCCTCAGTGAGCAGACGAACTCCTCAGACAGACACTCATTAAAATAATCTTGCTGAGATTTAGCCATTCACTCAAAAGAGTCCAGGACCTATCCTTGACTGAGCTCTCTGAAAGTTAAACCTAACAAAATAGATTTGAAAGCTCTTTGAGAGGCACAAAAAGATCATCCAGGTTTTTGAAGACTGTTCCTTGCTGATTGTAAATGCCAATAGCAGTTTAATCATCTCTCCTTGCGTATACAAAGCCTGACTGTGACAATCTGTTCATACAGAACTATCTTTCTCTTTTCCCAAGTGATTGTACAGCATTTACTCATGTAACCAGAGAAAAGTACTGTCATTACCTGAATTTTCTCTGTAGTGAAATCAAGAATGTTTATAACCCATGTTCACCCTTAACCAAATAACAAATCACCAGATGTTAACACCTGGGGCATTTAACCTTAAGACACAGAAGTGATATGTCATCAGTTCCCTCAGTAACTTATAAAGCAAATTTGAGAGAAGTTTTGAAGATGTTGAACTCTTACAGGATAATTTGTATGAAAACAAAACCAAAAAAAAAAACCCCACACAAAGAAAGCCACAATAGGAACCAAAATTTAGAAGTTCTGCTACTTGAACCTTGCTTGGTTAAATCTGGTTTGGTTAAATCTGAGCTATCTTAACCTCTTTGGGGAGATGACCATGAGTTCAGCCATGAACACGTTTGGCAACACTTCAGGCATCCTTCACATCCATCCTTTACTTTGGAACACTCCGAGTTCCCACAGCAGAGTAACCACTACCATTACTGTATTTCTTTTTCACTTTAGCAATAAAGCCAGCACACCCACAGGAGAAGTGAGGAGGTCCTTGGCCATTTCTTTGAAAGAATATCTCAGAGGATACAGAGTGTTCCTTCCTCCTTAAAGGAATCAACTGTTTAGCAACTAAACTGGGAAAGCAACCAAAGATTTCCCAAGGGAACGGCTGGCAGAAAGGCATCACACTCCTCTAATATAAAAATATGAACTCTATATCATTACAGATCCTTTAGTATAACACCTTTCAATATGGGTTTGGATTCCAAAGCACAGTGGCAAGCAGACAGAACCGTAGGGGATTCAAGGACACAAACCCACCCAGATCCTTCTTTCCAGACTGCCTGGCAGGGCTCGTGGCACTATGAGCCAAGAAGGGGACTGTACACATACATTTGGCTGGCATTTTCATTTGGGTTAAACCCATCTCTGTACCTATATCTGTCATGATATACCCCCACTACAGTGCAAAAGTGGGGGAATACAGGACAGTAGTACTTGGAAGCCTTTGCGGTTGTTCAGGTAAAGGCAGGATATGATTTCCTTTTTAGAGACACAAAAATCTGAGTGAACAGACAGAATTGAAGAAGGAAAATACCAAGTATTTCTTTATTTTAACACATGCATGTGTGTTAAAATTTTAACACACATTACAGTATATGAATGAGAAAAGTACTTTGCTGTATAAAGTCAGGGAGGATTTGAAGGGCCAAAACTCAGTGCAGGCAAGAACGAAAGAGCTCCCTACATGCGAGACAGGACTGGAGCCCTGGAAAGTGCCCTTTGTGATTTTTGCCATGAGGAAACATCTCAAATCTTCACCAAAACTGAAAATCTGGGTGGGCTGAATCATAGCTGAGAGAGCAGAGATTTCCTAGTCTGCATTTCTGATGAAACAGCCTTGCACACAACTTTTGGGTGTTCATTAGGACCGGAGCAGGTTGGGAAGGTGCCACTAACTTTGAAAATAAATGGTTGCTACTATCAAGAATAAAATAACTACATTAAGGTTTCACAAATGCAGATTTTTCTGTTGAGATTCAGCAGGAGAGCAACAACCAGAGCTCAGACTCTTAAATATAAAATCAAAAATCTGCCTGACAGTTGAAAAATAATAACTATATTACATATTTCTGCAATATCTAGATGTGATGAATCTTGTGCAGTCTCAGGGAATATCAAGTTACTGTGTAACATGTGATCTCATATTCCAAAGAGAAGAATAACCTGACAAAAAGATTTGCAAAAGAAATATTACTATAGTCATCCAATAGTTCCTGTCTTTCTTGCAATGTCTTCATAGTACCCAGGAGGATGGACTAAAATTATGAGTTTACCATTAGCTAGAAACATTAGGAGATGTTCTTATAAAAACTAGACTGTTGCACATATAGTTTTTAATTACACTGTCACTAAAGGAATCAGCATCTGTTTACTCCCTAAGTAATAATGCAAACACTGTGCTGGACATTAGATGCACATTCAAGCATTTAAGTCAGTAGGTATTTCCTATCGAAAAGCACAATTTAAGAACCAAAGCTAATTTATGCAGATAAATATTTTTCTTATGCAACATGAAAATAGAGAGAAGGCTTGGTAAAGCTATTCACCTCACAGTCTATAGATCAACTTGCTTTATCTCTTTTTTTTTTTTGAAATAATATTCTGAGCTGCCCATGGAGAAGAAGGTTTCAACATACTCCTCAGGAGGTAATTAAAGTTCCAAAGCAAACAACTGGATGCTGAAGGGGTTTATCTGCCTGGCCGTGAAGCAGCCATCAGAGCCACATTCCCCTTGAGTTGTGCAGGCAAGTAAAACAAACCGGCCTGTGAGGAGGGAAGAGTCTCCTTCTGAGACATATGATAACTGCGAACATACAAATAACAACAAAAAACCCTCATTTCTTTCCCACCTTGGCTCGCTGCACAGTGAAAAATTTCCTGAAAAACAAAGGAAGAGATTTCCTAAAAATACAGAAGTTGTTTTGCTTTACTTTTGTAGCTTATGAGGAAAGCCACTTTTATTTAGCTTGCAAAGCATAATCAGATCTGAAATGGATTTTTTTCCTCTGAAAGTTTTCAGTACTTTGGTTGAGTGGCTAACTAAAGCAGGCTTTGTTAGTCCCAAATGTTGCTGGTCATCAACTCCCAGACCAGCCTTAAAGACAATGTTGTGGACCAGTTATGATCTGAGAAGGCAAGAACCATAATTTTCCTTCCTGTTACAAGTTGGGAACAAGTTTGTGACCTGAGTCAGGGTGACCTGCTTGTGATAAGGACCTGTTTTTGGAAATGGTTCATAATCGCAGCATTTAACTCCATAATTCCTGTCTGAATTAAGACCTTCAGAGATAATGCTTTGAGTGAGGCAATTGAAAATCTAAGTGTCCAGCCTGTTAAACTACAGGTCTTATATAGACTATATCTGGGATTCAAAACTAAAATTATTAATTTTCATGTTTTTATTATTCAGAGACAGAGACATCCACCATATAGTCCAATTGCCTTATTGAAGAACAGGGATCTACCCCCAAGCAAGCAGTGTTTGTTGTGTTATTTAAACTTCACACAGTAACACACACAAACCAACAGGATATTTTACACAACTTGGAGCCCTTACTGAATTACATACAAAGCTACTATGTCTGATCTACACTAGATCTGACCGAGTTTACCAGGATAATTCATGGTATAAAATGCATATTCCACAAAATAAAATAGCAACTTTCTTGTAGCACAAAATCCGGGGGTTTGTTACCCTCAGAGGATGAACGTAAGCCAACGACAAACCTATAAGCCCTGGGAGGGGGGCAGGTGGATCCAAGTCAAGATTAAGAATTATTTATTACTGAAAAATAATCACTATTATTAAAAATACAATAACAATATGACTCTGGTTAACTGAAAATACATTGCTACCAACAAGCTTTTGTTTTCAGGAGTCATCCATTTCATTTACAGAGCTCATGAAGCTCATTCCTTCCTACAAAGCAGCTGGAGGCCTGGAGAAAAGAGCAGACCCACCCCATTCTAGAAAGACAGAGGCAAACAGGCAGAACCGTGGTGTCAAACTCGCTGGAGACCAAAAAAGTCAATTCAAATGGTACACAACAAGCCAAATCATCAGCATGTGTAGTTTTTTTTCAGTATCACTGCACATACACAAAACAAAAAATAGATTGTACTAACAAGTTGTATTGGCAGGGAAGTAGGACAGATTTTTATTTGAAGGGAGTCCTTTTGTAGCTACGTATTTCTTGTAGATTTTACATAAAAGAACATGCTTATCCTGGAGAAATGAACATACTTCTTTTACGTGGCAAATACATCTGTGGCCCATCTGTTATTCTCCAAGTTGGTCACATCTATTTAGGGTTCCCAAATGAGTCTTTCCCATTCCTTCAGAAAGCCCCCAACAGCAGTGGGTTCTGTTCCAGGTGGCAACTCGAGCCAGCTGTATCTAACAAGAGAAAATAGAAATTGAATATAATTCATATTGCTGCCGGTCAGAGCCCGTCAGAAGGATTACATTATGCTATATTTGTAGGAGATTTTCTATAAATAACATCTCTTTCTTCTTTGCTCAAATGTTCTTAATTCTCCATGCCTGTATATGGAGATCTGCTGGTACAATGAACTATTACAGTCTTTTATACTTTTGAAGTCAAAAGATTGTCTTTGTTCAAAACAAAATCACTTTAGTGCACTCAGTCCTACAGATGAATCTTAGTCCCTATTACTCTTGACAAAATAGTCAAGATTCTCATACTTTGGCAGGTGCAAATGTACAGAATTTTGCCCATTGTCAGTGGAACAATAGCCTCATGTCTCTGGAGTTTTGTTCTTAGAGTTTTTCAGCATCTAAATTATATTAACACAATTTATTTTCACACAAATGTTACCTTCTTTAAAGAAAACCTTGAAATAAAATGCTATCCTGGACTGTGATCTCCCTTGAAAAATCGGTGGCAAGGGCTGAAGCTCTGTGTGAGGACCCACTGTCCTGACCCAGCCTTTCTAATGGCCTTAATTTAAGTAGGTTCTCAGACTGAGCTCTTGCTGGGGCCAGGTCAGCAATATCTCACCTAGAAGTCTCATTTTTGAGAATTAGATTGACATGTACAATGATCTAGTTCTGGACCCAGCTCCCTCCAAGACACCTTTGAGAGGACATGAGTTTTCAGCTGCTGAATACTCATCCATTTACAGGCAGCCTGCACATGGTAAACAAATAATTCACAACAGAAACTGGTTTCTCAGAAGGGTCTTTTCTGGGCCCCTTTTGGCAGTGGTAAGGACTGCCTTGCTCTAGTTATCAACTATGGGAAATCAATGAGGAAAGGCCAAAACTTCCATCTGTTTCAGAGCACACTAGCATGCTTTTTTTTGTGGACTCTTGGCTGCGATAAGAGTGTGACGGGGAGACATCCTTCTTTTATGTTTCCCACTACAGCAGATACCTCAAAGTCCATAGGATCACCTTGAAATGGTTACACTCTAACTTTATCCATTAACCCCTAAAAATCTTTGTTCTGGTTTCTGAAAAACAAACTCATCTCCTCCATTACTGGAAATTGCAAGGGTGGATCTTTAGCCCTCCAAAAGCCATAGGTTCTTGTTAGGTTTTGTTTTTCATTCCTTCCAGAGAGCTACACTATTTCCTCCCCCTCGCAATTTTAGGAGGTTTGTTTGTTTAGGAGGAAAAATGTCCTTTGTTAGTTGTATAAACTCCCCATAGTTTTTATTTTTCCCCTTCACAGATCACTGCATATGAGTCCATGTTTATGATTTAGAAAGCATTTTTAGAAAAGAAATCTTATTACCCAACAAGATCTGCTTTCACTTTCTTTGATACTGGAAATTGGCTACAGAAGAAGAAAACAAAAACTAAAAAAGAAATACCAGCATAGGCAGCCAACTTTTTTCCCCTTCATTTTCCATGACCTTGGACTTCAGCACGAGTTTCCCTTATAGAACAAGGTTTTGCAACAAATACTCTGGGAAAAGAAATTAATTAAGATCTTGATACTATATGCCTAAAAATTTTCCACATATTTATGAGACAGGAACTTCAAGTACTGAGAGCACAGTGCTCACGTCAGGCTTTTGCAAGATTTCTACTTTTATTCATTAAAAATATCCCCACAGACTTTCCCATAACTAAATGTTCATCGTTACACCACTACCA
>JAUBNY010000230.1:3993811-4005568 GCA_032275445.1 Crypturellus soui
AGATTTCTACTTTTATTCATTAAAAATATCCCCACAGACTTTCCCATAACTAAATGTTCATCGTTACACCACTACCAGTTGTGATTTCATCAGATGTCCCAGGCAGAGCAAGGTCAGGTCTGTCTGGTTCAAGCTCGTGGAGCTTCCAAGAAGCCTCATGCTGCCGGGAGGATGTGGTATCTGTAATTCAATAGCAGTTACTTTTTTCCTCTCTGAATCTGTGCTTTTGTGTATGAAAGCAATAGGCAACCTTTCTTCTATGAGGGATTAAGAAGCTGCAGGCCTCTGAATGCAATAAAGCCAAGATGATCTCCATAAATATATCTAGGAAAAAACTCAGAATTACTTCAGAAGTAGGATGCAAATGTTAAAAATAACAGTTCTTACTGGAGTAAAGTTAGAATATGAAAATATTGCTCCAAGCTAAATCCAGTGATTTATGTAGGCATGTAATGTATGAACATAATGCAAGGCCAACAGAAATGGCCTAAAAATGTCATAACATTCTCATATGACCTAGAAAAAAAAAAACAATATTTTGGGCTTCCAAATGTATTCCAGTCTAAACAAGATCACCATATTTTTTCCCCAATTAACCAAAGTACTAAAAAACAAAACACCTATAGTTTTGTCTAGATTTGTCTTTTTTTCAGCCTTCAGCTGTAGCATGTGTACATATTTTGTCTGTTGGATTAGCAAGCCTATCATTATTGCTAAGTCAGGGGCACTTCTTCATTTCCTTCCTGTTGAGCTAAGTGAGCAGCACTTAAACTAGCAAAGACAGCTTTTTATTTGGTCCTCTTATTTATTCCCATAGGCCTTCACAGTATCTTTCTTGATGTGACAGGATCCTTACTCAAAATTCTCCAGATTGGCACCTTTTGGGCCAAGTCTTCCATGATCAGAACAAATATTATACCCAATCTTTCATAATAATACTTAAAAATTACATTCATCAGCATTTATGTTGCAGAACTTCTGACAGGCATGAAAGAGTAACACAATGTTCTCCAAAATGAGTGAATGCCACCAAGAAATACTTAAGGATTTATTGATCTTTGAAGCTACCACAAGTGTCCATGCCTTCACCAGGACTGCTTGACTGAGTGTGGTCTGAAAATATTGGACAATAGGAACCTGATTTAGCATTGTGCTTTGCTACCAAGAGAAGACAAAAGAAGTTTCCTGACAAGGAAATTGAGCAGCACCTGAATCAATTACTGTACAGACTAACAATTTTATGCAGACCAAGTAAATTGCCAAAGAGCTGTTGGTGCTGGGAAAACAGCCTTCTGCTGTATGAATATACTGAGAGGAGTGGTTTGAATAGGCCAAGAGCATCTGGAAAGGGTGTGTACAACAAGATGAATTTTGCAAACAATCATTCACATAATATATGCTTGTAGTTATAGAAATTACAGAGCTGAAGAGGAGTCATTTGGCAACAAACACCCACAGAAATCAGCTGAGTGCCATCTCTGAGGTCATATCTTCTTAGCATTTCATAGGAGACTGCTTTGTTTACCTGGTCAATCTCCTAATGAATTTGGCAAAATGATAAATAATAAAAGAAAACTTTTCCCTTTAAAACCAGTAAAAATAATCCACTCGAGAGTAATAAAATAGCTACCGAATGCCTTCTTCCACTTTCATATTGTTACCAAATAAAGTAGTTTCAGGTAAAAATCCTCTCTTCTTTCTTGGCACAGATTTGGTGATCTTTATCTATTTTGAAGAGCTTCTAGTGATCTGAAACTTAATTTGCACTAGCCATGTTCAAAAGCGAGTCAACGAGACAGTGATCATCCTGGTAAAGCTGGGCTGGCTCCACCAATAAATAAATAGACTTTCAGTAGCAGGCAGGTGCCAGTGTTTTTACTCTCACTTAAGTCCTACCTTATTAGCACAGAAATTTGCTCATTAGTTTGGCAAGAGGTCATTTGTCTTAAATAACCTCCTGAACATACACATTGCATCAGCTCTAACTTTTTTTCATGCACAACCTCTCATCTGCATTTCCTTCATTTGTTGCTCTGCCCAACTCTGCATCCTCCATTTTATCTCCCTGAACAGCAGTTTGATATTCTGTTTCCTGTCTCAGCCTCCAAAACTGAGCACAAATGCATACAAGTTCATAAGATTTTATCTTTAGACCTGACGACAATTATCCTGGATAGATGGAGGCAAATTGCGTCTTCCACATAAATATATCATGTCTGTCTGTGCCACAAAACATCCAAGGGCCAATGGACACAGGAGTTTGAGCACGACGGCATCCACCCGAACTGCACAACACTCCCAAGGGCTGCCTGTTCGGTGTGACAGAAGCTGAGATTTGGGATCCGTGACGCTCAGACACGACGACATCATCCGGATTCTCCCCGTTTGCTACATAACCTGTGGCTCTAGCTGATTGCAGTTGATTTGAGAGTGCTCTTGTATCACTTAGGAAAATGGGCTCGTTAGGATGTTTTTATCTAAATGCAGCTACTGAGGGGCTGGATGGAGCATGCTGGTGGCTGACACATACATTTCTAAGCATTGCATCTCCCCAGGATCTAAAACGGTGCTGAAGAGGCCAAAGACTTCAATGAGTTTCATGTATCCAGAGGGGTCTGGTTCTCTTGCCTCCACTTGGGAGGATAACAGCAAACAGCAAGAAAAGCTCAGGAACTTAATTATTTACTTGCCTCTGTTGGATTTGGGAACTGAGCCTTAGGCATTCACCCTTGAAAACCATTAGCTAAAAATCTTTGAACGCTAGGAACCTGACAACACAGTGTTCTTGACAAGCAGAGCACACAAGGAAAGTAGGTAGAAATAGAGGCAAGACAACAACCCCTGTTCCCTCCCCCTCCAAAAAAAAAAAAAAAAAAAGGAAGAACAGGAACAGATCTACTTTATTACATTAGGTTGTAAACTGCAGAAATATCAAACTCCTTCTTGAGGGACATGCTTTCAACCCCAACAGAAAGCAGCAAGGATGGTAACCTCGTTAGCAACATCTGCTTAATCTGCAGCAGCAGCATGTGAAACAACTCCAAGAGAAACGGGCAAAATAAAGTACAATAAAATTAAATTAAATATCCTGAGTGTTGGCTTGGCATCCAGCTTTCTCTCTCCAAGGATCAGAAGATGTGATAAACCCAACAGCCCTCCTTGTCAGCTGTGCTGATGAAATAAACATTGGGACAAATAACTCAGCTACAGCAAATGACAGCAACAAAGGAACGATCTGGATGTGGCCTGAGGACTGAAGACACAAAATCTGAAGCACTTAAGAGCCACCAATCAAATGGTTAACCTAGCCTAAACAATGCCTAAGAGAATCACAGCCTAAATAATTCTTCATAAGCTTTAGTTTTTGGGGTACTAGAAATTGCACCGAAAAAGGAAGAAAGAGAACCACTAGACATATGTTTCAATTCTGAGATGCTTGCAGCAAACAGCCTCTATCCAAACATGTTAATTTTTCAGTAGCCTTGAAGTCCCTCCCAGGCATTGCTCAAACCATCAGAAAGATTGAATGCCAACGCCAGGAACAAACTGCTCGCAGCTGTGCCTTATTAAATTATACGTATGCAACCACTTAGATAAACTAACCACTGCCCTGTTTACGCTATGCCTTTCCGAAAGCCCCCAGAATAAATCAAACTCATGTCTTCACGATAGATATGTTGTGGGCTTTTTGGGATATGTTGTGTCTGCACCCAAGTCTAGCGAGAAACCTGTTTTACCAAAGTCCCCATTCCTGGCTCGGCTCCTTCATACAAGCACAGGGAGGTTTCTTGCTGTCTCGCTTCTCAGGAAAACATTGGGTAGGATGCAGATATTTTACTAATTTGTACACATGGTTTTATAAAGTCATTACAGTCCTTTCTCTCCCGAGACAAGGCAAAATACAAACAAGGAGGCTTAACCTAAATTCAGTCTTCTACCCACAGGACACAGTACTCTCAACTGAGTACCTGGAAAAAAATAAATAATGCTTCACTAGCTCTATTGCTCTTTTTTTATGCTCACAGTAAAATAATCAAACCATTTCTTGGTTATAACAGCAGCATCTTTTATCAAAGAAAGCCTCAGGTGGTGACTTGGGTACATGAGAAGTGCTCCCAGGCCTCCCTCACTTTACCTTGCAGCAGTGGGGACAGCCACAGCAGCTCTCAGTCCTGGTGACAAGGGCAGATGGCAGAGCAGATGCTCCAATAACTTCAACCAGCTGCAAAGGTCCAAATATTTGATATATTCTCAAGACGCTAGTGCCCCTCTAGGCACAGTCCAAGAGATCTAAATCAAAGAGGGGCTTAAGCCATATAATCTGGAAGGTGTTTGCATGTGGAAGCGTGATTCACTGCATCGCTGTGCCTATTCTATACATGGAAGGTTTTGCAATGGGGTGGCAAAGGACCTCAGATATCTGCCCTGTGGAGGTCTGGAGCTGTGACAAGCAGATGGGGTTGGGGCTATTCAGCAGAGACATCTCCCAACCCCTTTGAGGTTCCCTGCTGATGGCACAGAGTTAGCAGCAAAGAATCAGATGAAAGGCATGAGTAATATGAGCTAGCTCTTCCTTTTCACATGCCAGAAACCCATGTTTCATTTGCCTCTTAATTAAAAATAAAATTGCCAGAATTCATTCTTGGTAGACATTACTGTTGCCAAGCACCCAGAATTCTCTTTGCTTTTGAGTAGTAGTTCAGTTCCTGAAGCTGTCATGTTGTATTGCTCCTGTTTCTGAGAGCTCCTGCCCTCTCCTGCTCCAAGCATCTTAGTCACAAGAAAAGATAGACTCAGCAGAGGAGGAAAGGTTCTTTCTAAAAGGTAGCTATTATTTCAGAAAACAGCCCGACCTCTTAACCCAAAAGGCATCCTCATATTACAGCTAAATCACTGGAGGGGAAAAAAAAAGGAGGGAGAGAGATGGAAAAAGCAGAGAGAAAAGTAATACCTGATACCATATCCTGGCTTGAAGCTAGGCAAGCAGCACACTCATTTCCCCTCTCTTTATAAAATCAGCTGTTCTTTGATAAAGTTCAGCTGCAGCATTTCAGAGGTCTCTCCCTTCTCCTTTCCCCAGGATCTATCAAAACCATCCTGATTAAAGCTATCAAGTTTGGTGTATTTCCTCTTACTGTTTGCAAACCATTTGCTTAAGGAAACATTGTTAGAAGATGATTGTAAAACCCCACAGCAATTTTATCATTAGGGAAATTAACATGTTAGTAGCAAAATTTTCAAATGAGCTCCCTGCACTGCATGTTCAGTGAAGATCAGAGAATTCTGAAAATCTGACCTAAAATTATGTAACCAGAGTTAAGCTGTGAATTTCAGCCTGCAGGCAATTCTCCTCTAGAAGAGTGTATCTAGTAATAACAGAGAAGTGTATAATTGAATTTCTGTTATAATTAAAAAATATATCATTTTCTGTAGCTGAAGAATTGAACTTTTTTTTGCTATGATTTTAATACTGACAAAGTGCTATAATTTGCATTTGTGTAGCAAAGTGACTAGAATGACTCTGCATCTATTGCATGTTGCTTTTAAATCCTGAGACACGGTCTACACCTGTGGTAACGTGTTTAGGGAGAGAAATCACTCTTTCAGAAGTAGATATTTAATGTTGCTCTTGGCTCTGAAGTCCATCCAGAAGCTCAAGTAATATATGAGCTGAACTTTACTCCTCATTAATAGAACTTTTTTTTTCCCCCAAATTGTATTGCTTACAATTGCTTACAACAAGGGGTAATTTGTAAGTTCCTTAGGAATTTGGGGTTGGTTTACTTATTTATTTATTTATTTTTGCTATCTATTGGTGAAGCAGTAGCCAAAAGGCCTGTGCAATAGCATGTTATCCAGGAATCATGGGTCCTATCCCAGTGTTTGCTAGGGAAGAAGGGTGAAGGCACCTTGCATGTCATTTCTTTGACTTCTGTACAGGTAAAGAGCGAGGTTGTAGGGTTGCCTTCCAGGAACCCCGACTCATTCTGAAAACTCTGTGAGAACCTGATATAATCATAAATAAATACATGATACTCATATCTTAAAGACATTATTACTTTAAATACCATTGTACACTGAAAGTGTAAAAGTCAACTGCTGAGAAAGAATCTGAACTCACCTTCTCCTGACTTCTTATAACCCCTTTGAATTGGATGAAATTCATAAAGAAGTTCCAAAACGGAGCAATACCCCATGAAGTTCCATTTGTCAATCTAAGAAAGAGGCCAAGTATTGAATGTGGAATCAGACAGCAGATGATCAGTGCTGACTGACAGAGTCTTGCCATTAATCTATAAACAGAAACTCTGTTAATAATCTAAAAGAGGAGCACCCAGGAAATGAGTCAGTGGATGTTGAGTCTCCTTCACGTAGATGCCACCTTCTTATTATAGAGCTCTCATTCCCCCGCCTCTGTCATAGGGATCCAAGCACGTCTGTTATTATGGTTAGATTAGGCATCTGGGACTGATTTTATGTTTTTCTTCTTTCCTTTTTTTTCTTTTTTTTTTTTAATAGTGCTTCAGCATTTGCTTAGAGCAAAAAGAAGGGAAGTAATTACATTAGCATTTAAAACAAATCTCTATAAGAAAGGAGTATTCTTTAGGTGAACCAATTTGTTAAAAGTTATTTAAACCACAAGAGTAGAGAGAGTATAGGACTGTGAAATCTGTAATCTTTTGCTATTTTTCCTCTGTGTGTGTATAAATGCACATGTATATATTTATATATATATTTGCATATTTTAACTATTAAAATGTGTTTGTATGTACAGTGAAATATTTAATTTTGAAACCTTGGCAAAACTAGCTAAAAAGAAATTTCATCTTTGTCTGAACTACTGTAAAGAAGCAAGACTGACCATTCTATTATGTGAAGAAATACCAGTTTATTAAAAGTGGAGGAGATTTTTACTAGCAACTTTATCAACAGGCACCACTGAGGTAATTACAGCCAATGAAGATCCAGGAATGATGCCACTTTGAGAACAAGCTTTGCAGATTGTCCCACTCCCTCCCAAAGGCTCTGGCGTATGCCAGATCAGGAGAGAGTGTTTTGTCCTCATACCATCTTTCCTATGAAAATAAAATGTCTCAGTAATGAGATCTTTTGGCACAGGCTCAAGAAATGATTGCGCTGGGAACAGACGGCATATGCTGGATCTTCCGCCTTAGAGACACATCCAAAGAGGCATGTTGCTTGCTTGCTTTTCTCACCCTTTCTCTAGAAAGAGAACTAGATTTATTGCTCCAGTTGAGGAGCAAGTCACTTTTTTTTCCCCACACCTTTGCACGTCCATGGGACTGGAAAAGAGAATCGTGGTCTGTGCAGCGCGTGTGAACTGCTGCTGTGTTTGGTGCAGCTCCACCACCAGCACCTTGGACTTCTCTGTGTGCAACCAGGAGGCCTGTAAAGCAGTAATAT
The DNA here is from genome assembly GCA_032275445.1 of Crypturellus soui. Lineage (NCBI taxonomy): Eukaryota > Metazoa > Chordata > Aves > Tinamiformes > Tinamidae > Crypturellus > Crypturellus soui. The sequence goes on from JAUBNY010000230.1 coordinate 4,001,237, forward strand.
TCCTAACTAGATCATGGTTGATGTACATGTCTCACTCTGCAGAACATCAAAGAAGAGATGTTTATTAACTGTCAAAGGAACTTCATGTTCTTCTCAGTTCTGTGATGTATATAAAAGAGATCAGAAAAGCCAAGTTAGAGAAGGGTCGTTTTCTGAGTGCTTATAAACTTTTATTTCCATGCTTTGAAGTGTTTTGTACAGTCAGACTTGACAAACCAAGAAGGCGAGGGTTAAAAAACAGCAACAACAAAGGCTGGAGGTGAACTCTGCAGCCATCAAGGATGACTGAAGGTCACTGAAAGATTTCCAGTGAATTTTGGGCAAAACATAAAGGATTTGTATTACATGCCTCTACTCTGGAATGAGAGAATATGTAGTGAAAGGAAGATCTGTATTTTGAGACTCATTTTTTCTGCCAAACATTGCATAAAAGTTCTTTTTTTTCTCTGCCCTCTGCTAGTTGTAGTCTAGTTAGGCACAATGGAACCATTTCCATCTTTGAATATTTTCAGTTATTTTACCTGGGCTCTTCTAGGAGATCTGGAACTACATGGAACCTCACCTCCAATCTTTAGTTCTGAATTCTGAGCCCTTTTGAACTTCAACATTTCCTTTATTTTCTTCCTATATAAGCTATAAAACATTATTCTCAACAATTATTTTCTGTAAATTCTTTTTATTTTATTTTTTACATTTATATTTTATTTTTAATATTTATATTTAATTTAACTTTTATTATTATTTAAAGAAGAGAAACACTAGGCATTTTGGAAGGAGATACACGTATATATATTTCCAAAGTAGTTTACTACTATAAAATTGCTCTAATTGATGTATTTCGACCAGCCTAAAAGCAGACACTGACACATTGCCGCGGTAAGGAATGGTAAGGAGGACTACTCATACTATCTAATATCAGCTTCTCACTGAGGTGCTTAAATTAGTATCCTATTAGCAATAGGCTTCTATATAGTTAATGGAACAAAATAAGATCTTGCAGAGAACTATCTGTGAGAACTCGATATGTGTGCGTCTGTCCCTGTTAGCTTGTCTGAGCTTAACTATCAGGTGTCACGAATCCTCCCCGCCCCAAAAGTCTCAGCCTTGGCTCTACAGAGGTGGGGGTAAGTGAGCAAGTCACCCATTCCTTTATAACCGGCAGAAGGCATTACTGCTATTTCCTAAGGGCGGCGACGGGCTGTGACCACCTCATAAGATAACATCTCCAGGGCACCAAGTGTGTTTTGGATAATGGTATCATATGTTCTTTTACTTTGGAATTTTTTTTTTTCTTAATCCATCCCCACATTCAAGTGGTACAGTTGACACCAGCTACGTCATCTAAGGAGGCACCACACGCACAACAGTGAAGTATATATCCCTGAACCTCAGATCGAGAAACCTTGTCTGAGTCTCGAGGAAAATAAAGCCACTCATTTTCACTTCTGTGGCACTGTATGTGCTGGGGAATGACTACTCAGAGCAACGCAGAAGCCTGTATGGTCTCATTTACCCAGAAAAAGGGAAGGTGCCTAAAATGAATTCATCCCTCAAGGAACTTGGCCTGGCAGTTATTGGGAGTGAAAGTAAGTCATAACTTCAGAGGAAGCTAGCAGGTTGAGAGCATGGGGCCTAAAAAGGCTTTTTGCTGATGCATCGCTGAATAATGGGAAGGAGAAACATGTTGCTGATAAAATATAAATGACGTTCTCCACCTTCAAACCCGGTTGAAATCCCTCCTGAATGTCAGAAGGATGAATTACCTCACTATTCAGCCGCGGTGCAGCTCTGTATATCCTGGATTGAATCCAGGCCAGAAAGTACACCGAAATTCTCCTCAGAAAGGTCCATCTGAGTTATTTCCCTTCTGGCATCAAGAAACTCAAAATGGCCGTGCTGGCCTGTTTCCAGAGCACAGTGCACCTATAAATCCTTTGAAGCTGTTGACAGATGCTGGTTCTTAGCACATAGCATGAAGACAAAATTAAAGTTGCCATGGATTTATTACAGTCTTATTTTATGTGCCATGCGATGACCTGCCCTGCCTCTATTCCAAAAGGAAGCCTTGCTCATACTGCAGAGCATCCCCTGGGACTTCTTCAGCAGGCCCCACTCCTGTGTTTCAGATGGTTTAAGATGCTTGGCTGAACCATACATTAACAGCATTCGCTGCTGGCCAAGCACATAATATCATTTATTGCTTTTATATTCCTGTTTCTGACTTTGTTCGTGTATATTGCTGAGGCTCACTAGGCATGTCACATGGATTCGGGCTGTTTTTCAGCTATGCTCTGCCCTTCAAGGAAGGTGAAGGTGTCAATGGTCTTGGCTTTGATCATCTGTTAGCAAATGTGGTCATTTTTTGGGTCACGTTTAGCTAGACTCTGCTCCAAATACGGGCTGATTTAGCCCACCTAAATAGAGAAGGGCATGAAGGGCAAGGAAACGTACTGGTTGAGCAGGAGTAGGAACAGCAGCTGCGTCAGCACCGTGCTTGCTCTTTTATGGTGCACTGCTGGGGTGTGCAGAGTGAGTTACTGTTCTAACGGCGGTGCATGAATCACTGCCAGAGTGCATTGGTTTCACTCTGTGGAGCTATGAGCAGCTGAGCTTGTATTAATTTGTCTGTTTTAATACAGCATATTGTTGGTTGTGGTGTTTCAAAAGCTCATGTGAGGGCTGCAAGATGTTTCCTGCCACAGTAAGAACAACAATTGCAACAAGAGGCGGTGCCCAGGGAGGCTACTCTCACAGTGACTGCAACAAGGCCAATGAACAATTTTGCTTTACTTTATAATTAATTTTCCATTCTGCAGAATTATTTTTAAATGGTTGGAATAGAGCATAGGAGAAACACAGGAGTTCCAGGGTGTTTTGTTTTCAGCCTGCTATTGTTTTGCATTGTAGCTCTGAACAAATTGGCCAAGAGGGGCAAACAGTTATTACTCTCACAGCGACATTACCTGACCATCTCATAGCCTCAAAGCAGGTTCAAAGCACAGAAGGAGTCAGATCCTGGACTGGATTGCCTCAGTCATCCTGGCAAGGTAAAGCACATGGTAACATGAAAAATAGCATGTTTCAGAATTAATACCCCCTTCTCATGACGAACAACATTTATCTAGACAAATGTCATCTCCAAATGTCAATATTTAAAAAAAAATAAAGATCTCTGAATAGGCTGCTATGAAGTACATTTATTTTTAGGCATACTCTTCTAATTAGAAGTTACCAAGGCTTTACCAGAGCAATCTTAAAATATTTATGAGGAACATGCAATGAAACAGAGCCTTATGCTTACTGTGAATATCTTCCATCATTCGCTGGTTTCTAAGTGCTGGTGGCAAAAGTCTGTCCCTGGTGTTTTGGCATCCACAGATTTGTTAATGATTGTGGACATGTCCTTGTGAGTGCAAAAGAAAATGGGAAAAAAATTAAAAATAAATTTCATGTGAAGAAAGTTGCAGAGCACAAACAACAGGAAAGCAGAGAGAACTGTCTGGGAGAGGGAAATGTATTTGATTTCCATAATGGGAAAGGGGGCAAGAGTTTCCTGAGAAATCTGTGGTGCATTTAGAAGCGCTCATTAGACCATCACAGATTTATTAATACTAATTGAAATGCATGTCAGAAATATTGCCACAAAAGCTCCTCAAAGCAGGAAAAAGAGTAATAATAAAAAAACAAACCCATTTTGGTCCACATCTAGTTCTCTAAAGAATCTTTGCCAAATGATTTGTGTACAAATCTGCTTCTTTGCTGTTGTTAGACTTCCAACAGCAATAGACAAAAATGCAATGACTTTCACATCTGTTAGACCATTATTATTTCATGTGTGGGGGTGACAGTTCCACTCCATGATGCACAATAATGATGCGCAATCGGCGGATGACGTGAGTGGGCTGGCTGTCACCGGGAGCCTCTGCAGCTGTGCCTCTTTGCGATGGGGAGGAGAGGCAGCATTTTCTGGGATTTCAGTGTGACAGCGTGGAGTGGTTACTCTAAGTACAAGGAGATGTATAGGTGTATAGGCGTTCAGATGCAGGGCACTAAACAAGCTTTGAGAGCTTTAGAAATGGAATATAGGAACTAGCTTACAGTAACTGAAAACACCAGGCAGATCCAAACATGCTCTGTAGGGTTCTGCATCTGCAGAACAATGCCGGGTTTCCAAAATGTTGTGTTTCTAGTCTTCTGTGTGAAAGATAAATTTCTGAGCATGATTCTGGTAAAGGAAAGGGAAGAATGTTTCTGCTTCCTTTTCCCTTTCCCTTTCCCTTTCCCTTTCCCTTTCCCTTTCCCTTTCCCTTTCCCTTTCCCTTTCCCTTTCCC
>JAUBNY010000230.1:4028540-4044685 GCA_032275445.1 Crypturellus soui
TTTTTATGTTTTAAATATTGTCAGCTTCCTCATCTAAAAAGTAGTTCTAAATTGCTAGGTTTTGTTCTGTAGAGGCAAAATAAGACTTAGGAAAGATGGGAACAGTTCTCTGTTTCATATTCACTTACCAACAAAAGTTGTTGGAAAACGAGACTCCCTTGCATGGTACCAGCCTACAAAATACCCTTGGCTGCTTGAGTGAGGCGTGAGCAGAATGCCAAGTTTGCTGCTGAGAAGACCAAAGCCTCAGACACATAAAAGCATGTACAACACCACTACATACCTAAGATCTGGCTCTATTATGCAAATTTAGTTTCATAGAGACACTCATGCAGCCCTAGGGACACTAGGTTCTGTCTTTGAACTTGTATGAGTTCAGAACCAACTTTCTGCAAACATACTTGTGTGAGGCTGTAAATATTTTTCTCCCTCTTTTTTTTTTTTATCCCTTACTATTTGTTCCACAAGTTGTATCATAAACTGGGGAACTTTTATTAATGGTCTTTTTGGTACCCTCATAAATCAGCTAGTTGTTCAGAGCTGACTTTCCTGCACAGTTTAAAATTGAGTTATTCTCCAAGACCTGAAAGTAAAGTGAAAAACATCTAAACTATTATTGCCCATTTTCAACTTTCCTTATGTGGATTTCAAGATTAATGTGTTAAACATAATAAAAAAAGCAGTAAATTAAGTTTCTTCCAAAGGAAAGACACAAATTTTTGAAAAGGCAATTTCTTGGTAGTGCCTTTTATATTCTCTTGGAGTTTTGTTTCTTAGATGTTTGAAAATGAAAATGTCTAATTAAAAATATGATTAGTTATTAGAACAAAATATTTGGAGGGAGAAAAGAAAGTGACTTGTCACATGTTTGTTACTGAAAATTCAGCTCCTTAAAACTTAGAAGCTTTGATGGAACTGAGGCAATCCTGACTGAGTTTTTCCAGTTGGCTAAAAAGACATACGGGTTTGACAATTGTATGCAGTCTTTCCTACGTAGGATATTGTTATCTGTTTAGCTGAGGTTCTCATATAAGCCTATTCTATATGTTAGAGCTCACCTTGTGCACTGGTGCCGAGGGTCTGAAGCTGAGGTTTCCCAAGCAAAGGAGGTATCCAGTGCCTGCTGCGGTATATACGCATCTCGCTGGAACATGCAGATGCTCATGGTAGAAGTGCTTGCTCAGCCATTGAGAAGGGAAAAAATATCACCTGATTGCCCTGACGCTATGCTGAAATAAATAGCTCTGGCCAAATGTTTGTTAATAGTTAATACAGGAATATATTCACAGGAGCTACAAAACAATTGCAGCAATACACATGCTTCACCAGTGTCAGCTCAAAGCTTCTCTGACAACTACAATTTGCTGTCCCTAAGACCCAGATCCTGGCCAGACTGGCTGCCATGTAGAGGAATTGGAAATGAAAGGGGAAGACAGGTCTGACCGCAAAGCAGGATTTGAAATTCCTGCTCTCTGCTGGAGAATAAGCAGCAGTTGCTGTGAATCCAAGTAGCCAAATCCCTGCCTCGGCTGCATATAACTCTGTCTGGAAATCACGGAGTAAAGGACAGGACCGTGGTTACTGTGTTGTTCTGAGATATTAAATCGCTGAACTGGATAAATGCATGTTTGCCTTGTGCCTACGGTTCATCCTCAGTGCCAGAGTCTAAGGCACAAGCATAAAAAGGATGTTCTTTTTCAAAGCAAAGATAATAATCAGAGATAGTTCTCTCAACAAGACAAATATTCCTCTTGTTTTAGGAGCTCAGAAGCACATCTCAATCATAACCAACAAAGAATTGCTTAAAATTCATTCAGAGATATGTAAAATAAAAATTCCAGGCTGGTGTGTAACTGTGCATCATGTTCCTTGTGCTTCACTTTGGATTTTCTTTTTTGAAGAATCTCAGAAAAACAGATTTTTTTTTTCTTTTCTAAGGTTGAATTCAAGTAATAAAGCTGTCTTTTTCCTAATACATATAAAAATAGATTATTCCTTTCTTTAAAGCTTGTAATGCCATTCTTATTTTAGTGATATGACTACATCTCTATTGAACATTGCTCAAAAAAAAACATGTGAAGTGCAGACAGCTAAGGCAATCAAAATTCTATAGCAGATGCATGGGGCTAAATTTTCAGTAAGAAGCATCTCAGAAAGTATGATACTGCCAGAGAGAAAAGAATTTTCATTCCCAACTTCCTAAAATAACATAACTGATTTAGAATCAAAGAAGAAGAAGGAAACTCAGGCTGAGTTATAGGATTCCCTCTATGTTGATCTTTGTTGAAGATCTTTTTTCTCTCTTTCTTCTCTTTAGGTATAAGGTCATGGTACTCCAAGATCGATGTTGGCAAGTGTATCTTTTAGATAGGTGCACTATAACCGGGACAGGAAAAATTGACAAGGAATGCTTGTCTTTGAGAACTCATGTGTGACTGTTTGAGCACCTGCAGAAATTAATATGTAGCATAAATAAATTGATAAAATTGTCAGTTAATGTCCTAGTAATGATTGAAATACTACTAGTGAAGAAAAAGAAGATATGTAGACAAATTTAATGGAAGAAAACTAGTGATGAGGAGAAATAAATCTTACAATAACAATTTCATCCATCCTGAATGAATTGTTTTAAAATAATTGTTCCACTCAGAAGCAGATGATTACTGAATCCCAAATGCTGGTAAATGTCAACACAGAAGCTTCATTCCCTTATTTATTTTGGACCGGCTTTTGTATGCACTTCCTAATTTTCATTACAAGTTCACTATTGCTAAATTTCATGCTGGCTCATGAACATACCACTTTCTGACCTTGTGGTTGACTTTAAAAATAACTTTATGCATGATTTGTTTAAAATTCCACTCCTTCCCAGATATTAGATTAGTTAAATACTAACATTTCAGAGTAATTACTGTGCCGATTCCCAGAATAATGTTTATCTACTCCCATCTCATTCCAGCATTCCCTGACTCCAGATCAAGGCCAGGAGTTGCCTCCCTCAGGGCATTTCTGACCATCCCTTGTTCTCACCTGGTTACAGTCACCACCTTAGAAACCAGCTTTGAAAACTGCTCACACAAGTAGGAGCTGTGCTTCGGCAGACACCGTGTGATGATCTGGACAATGACTAGCAAGACCACAGCAGAACTGGACAGATCTGATTGAAACCAAGCAGATGACAACTTGATTGCCATTACTGCTTCTGAAAACAATACAGTTCATTAGACCATGTTTTCTGTGTTTTTTGTTTATTGGTTATAGAAAGCATAGGCCCGCAGTGGGGGGCTAACTTGTTAGAGTCAATTGAGTGTATGATATAGCTATAAGACTCAAAATATCCGTGTGAGAATACGTTCTAGGTCCAGGATGCAGTGAGCGAGTCCTGGCATGGTTGACCAATACACAAGGGCTATTAAATACAGAAAAGCACCTCTGGCACAGCAAGTCTCTGAAGCACAATTTCCTGGAGGCTGTGAGAGGATTTTTGGAAAGTATCACCACAGAGCCAGCTTGTTTTACATTCTCGGTTGGGCAACGGCTATTGACCCTGGAAACAAGAGACAGGAGTAGGTGAATCTACGATGTAAATCAGAACTGCGGTTCTTATATAATGAAGTTAATGGTTATTTTATTAAAGCCCTCACAGGGGAAGGCTTCTCTCACTGTTTTGACAATGGCAAGATTTCATTACCTAATAAAATGTTCTCACAAATAAATGCCAGAAGGTTTTAGTGCTAGTGCTTAGTCCTACACTGCTACAGTTGAGCTACTCCTAGCCATCCAGCTCCATCAAAAACAGCTAAATTGAGTTTCTTCATACTATATCAAAGTCTTCCATATAGACCAGACTCGCTTTTTGGAGATTTTCTTGAATTTCTCTATTAGGGAAGCATAATCTCACATGATCTAATTGGATCCGCATGAGGCACTGTTAGTGCCAGCAGAGCCTCTGTGGTTTAGACTAGTGTTGGTGCATCTCTTCTCTCTAGTCATTGTCGTAGTCAATGACTAGAGGACCCAGAACATGAAATTTGGGGAGAGGAAGAGCGAATTCCAGGGTATTTTTGTCTCTGATACAGCACACTCAGACACAATGTTTTCAAGAGATGTGAGACAACAAAGATCCAAAGGACAAGAGCATATCTGTCAAGAGAGTCCCCGAACAAATGCTCAATAATTTGTTCACAAACAAGAGGTTTAAGACTTACTCCCATATAGGTAATTACAGATGTTTTAAGATTGTTTCATCTTGAAACTGAGCTCTATTTATTTTACCCATGTCAGAGTGAGTATACCAGAAGAAAGCTGGGTATTGAACTACACAATCATGAAAAAAGGATGAATGTGTTATGTATTTTAATGATTGTACTTGGAAAGAGACCCTTCCTCTGATTTAGATGGAGGTCACGGTGTCTGATCAAAGTCTAAATCTACAAAGTCCAGTCACAGCTGTCTGAAATGAAATAGAGATGTTACTGCTGCAAAGCTCAAAAAGAGTGAGTAAAAAATCAGATATTTAAGAATGCTCAGGCAGTGAAATAATCTTATTGGAAGAAAATCCAGGTATCAAAGATCAGGCAACAGAATTCTTTGCTCATAAAAGTGCTCCTCTGTTCATATTTTGCATTTTTTCCATTCACCTATTGTTCTGCCTTTTATTTTCTTTTTTTTTTTTTTTTTCCCAGATACCACATAAACCCCTCCAGTGAGTCTTCTGCCATCCGTAAAAGATTTTGGAGGCAATGATCATTTGGAGATGTGCTTGACATGCATCTCTGTTTTCCTTTCCTGAATGTAAACAAAGTATGGTTTACTCCTGAATATGGTTTCCATTAAGATTCCTCTCTGACTGTAAGAGCAGAATTGGAAGAACAAACTTACTATTTCCAGAGCAGCTCCCTGCCTCTTGCTTCAGCACACAAGCCACTCAGGCACATAAAAACAAGGGTCAATTGCTTAGGTTCAACATCACCTCTTGTCCTCCCATCTGGTCCTTTTCCAGTAGGGTATAATGAAGCTGAATATGATATGTATATCATTTCAAAGCACACGGGCTTCTAATACTTAAGCACAGTTCTTATTTCTGTTTGAAATTTATGAAAATTTACTATTGACTTCAAATGGGAGATGCCTGGGCCTTAAGTTAGCATAACAAACCTAATAAATCACCTACACTCCTTTCTGACCAACTATTTGAAATATCCAAAACAACACTGAAATTCAGAAATGGAATCAATGACATGTTTTTTTCCTGAATCTGTCAGCTGACTTACATCTTTGAAGTATGGTCACAAAGTTAGTTTTGAAATTAACAGGGACCAGTTCACTTGGACATTACCTTTGTACTACCTCCTCCAAAAACATAGTCTTAATTATGCTGGTTGAGCAAGAAGAGATCTAAGCGTTCATACTGATCTGATGATCCCTCTTGAATCCCAGAGTCTCCCCTTGCACTTGGGACAGGGAAAAGCGGGGACAAGTGATTTCTCCTGGGAATACATATGTAGTTCATTAAAAGGAAGTGAGATAAGATGCAGATAAGGTTACTGAGATCTGTGACGAAGTGGCAGACTGGAGGGACAAAGCTGGACTGTTTCCATCTACCGGGGAATACTAAAGCCCATATTCAATTATAGCCTCACTATAACATTAACCATGTATTACATAGGTAAGTGCTTTGAGATCTCTAGGGATGATAAACACTGCATGAGAGCTAGCAGCCTTCTTACTTCCTTCTTCAAACTGCTCAATATGTTCATTTGCCCAACCTCTCTGCTCCCCATGTTACTGTTTGCCCCTCGTGTGCACCATGAAATGAATCCCTCTCTTATGGTTGTAAATCTGAATTAGGTCAGAGACCTTCAAATCATTGCTCTAGCTTTGAGCTAAGCCTCTAAATGTTGAGGGAAGTTGAGCATGGATTGGGATAAACTTCTTTCCCTGGAGAATGTGGATATATGGTTTGTCATCCATTTTACTGCTCATCTTGCAGCAGTGCCATAGAGTGTTCACATGAACCAGCATGACATTTCAGGAAGCTTTCATATTTGATGGTATGCTCTATACAGAGTAAATAACCAGTCCCAGTCCTCTTTATAACCTGCTGAGGTTACAAGGTTGGCTCATACGACAACTTGCTTCAGGCTGAAGCGTTCACAGAGCCTGAACTCACGACCTCTGTGACTGCAATTATCATCTTCTATGACTTGAGCTAAAAGCACCACGCTCATTGCCTCAGAGGCAATAAGAGCCCTATGAACCTTCCCTGTGCTTCACGCAGCAGGAAAGGAAGAGAAATGCAGCAGGGCAAGCAGGGCCAGGTGTAACGCAGGGTAGAAAACGATCTTAATCGGGTTTGTCTGAGGTCACACCTGTCTTTTCTATCTTAGAGTCACCATGAAAATTTAGATGTGCTTTTTATCAAATAATTCTTTTTTTAATGCAGCACTCAAATTTTCTCAGAAAAACTCAGCTCAGTCTCCAGCTCCTGCAAGCCTATGTGATGTATCCCTTTAAAAATAGGCAAAACAGCGCTTTTCATTGCAGAGACAGGGAGAGAGAGAACAGGGACTAAAGGATCCTGTGATAAGGACATTTTGTCAGCTGAATATTAAAGCAGTCATATAAAACCTGGGTGATATGCTAGCAGCTAAGCAGAGGTAGAATAAGCTCTGCAGGAATGGGAGAGAACACAGTTATTTACAAATATATTCCTCGCAAAGGTCACAAAATGTTCCAGATGAAAATGCTTACCCTTGAAAGCATTCTCAACAGGGATGAATGAGTCAACATCAGGGGCAGATTTTTATTCAAAATTTCTTTTTTTTTTTCTTCTCCTCTCCCTTGATTTGAAATCCCTCTTCCAGCCTTTCTCTTTGGGTTGAGTAACTACCAGGATCTGAGAGGGCTCTGCTCCTCATGCCAACGTTCACTGCTCTTCCATGACCGGGTCCTCACCATCCAGACTTCCTGCATTGCAGTTTCAGCAATAACTTTGGCTAACAGCTTCAAAAATGATGGATAGGAACCCAGTGCTCTCTCTACTCTGGCTTGAACTGGACATAAACTTCCTGGCACGCGGGGAGAGAGGGCTGCAGAGTGTTTACCTGAAAAGGATTGTTTGCGCCTTCTTTTACAGAGACTCAGATTTTTATCTGCACTGAAATCTCAGATGATTCAATCCTCATTTTATGAGGTGGGAGCTTGGCAGCTGCAGGCAGCCTCCAGTAGCAATTCCCCTGTGTGGAGAGCGTTTCTGAAAGCGAGCTCTCATGGAAGGAATAAAAGTCCCTTGTAGTTACGGTCTCTGCATGGTAATACAACCAAGAAGTGGTGTTAAAACAACATTAGGCTAAGTTTAATGATATGGCTTGCTCAGCTCTATAATGGCTAATTAAACATTACAAATGCAAAGCAAATAGCGTGTTCAGGCTAGTGCAGGATCCACATGGCCCCTGAATGCACTGAATGAATTATTCAAGTCTGTTTTTCTTCACCACTGCCATTCCTCCCCACCACAGAGGAGAGTCCCTTTTGTGGCCTCAGAAGACTTTTCTAAAGCTGATCTTCTGGCACTGAGAAAAGTTTTGTTTCTAACTTGCCAAAATACGAGCCAGGTCACCTAGTAAATGAAAAGTATTAAAATATTAATATGCTCAAAAAAGAAGAAAGTGAGGAGCTGGCAAGTTTTCTCCCCAAAGTGGGTGAAGGTCTTCTCCTTTCTGACTTTTCATGTTTTTAGCAAAGCATCCCAAGTGTTACACCTTTTAGCACCTCTGTCCTACGCAGAGCTTCTCCTTCTCAGCTTGTAAATGAGCTCAACTCATCATCTCACAGAGTCCATATGGGCTCTGGTGCTCTCTATGGAAATTTCTCCACAGGACAGAGGACCCCGTGTAACAATACGCTGTTTACACAGAATCACACGATGGTCCAAATAACGGTTTGACACTAATGGTTGGAAGGACCCAGCTGGCTGCATGCACAGACTATGCTGAACTGCTCCAGAGACAGACACTGCTTGCCTGCCACAAACCAGATAGACATGCCTTTCTTCTCTCTCTTTCTGCTGAACCTGTAGCTCTGCATTTATATCATTAAATTCATCCCGTCTTCATCATTTTAAGGACTAAGAGCTGTATAAGAGCTGGCTATGCTGGAAAGTCACTCAGTGAAGACACGCTAAGCCCAGTAGATCCAGACACCTTTTTGCATACCCAGTGCAGAGCAAGGGAATTAGAGTCTCCATTAAAAATTTAAGTTCTTATGCAGGACCAATACTGCCTTCAAATGAGGAAAGATGCAGAGTGAGAGCACACATCTCATCTGTTTTGGGGCCCTAAGCCCTGGGTTGCCTTCAGCTGGCAGCATCACCCTGGCTGAGCCGGCAGAGAGTGGAGTCCCCTTGAACAGAAACAAGAGGCTCAGCCACACAAGACCATGGACAATGAATATGAGCATTTTCTGCTTCCGTGATGATAAACTGATTTGTAGCAGTGTGAGAATCCTGACCTGCTGAGGCTGAGCAGTGAGAAGGGTAGGACAGCCCTCTGCTCTGCCCTCCCACCTCATGCACTTCTAACATTTCTTCCTTAATTGAAATGCCCAGGACTTCCCAGGCAAGTAAAATGCTGGCTTGCTTCCTACCCAGAGCTTTTTTCCCCTGGTTGTTATCAAAGTTGTAACACTATATACCTTGATCTATCAGGCTGAGATGCCCGTGACCCTGCAAACCCTGGAAATTTTAGAAATCCGTGATTAAGGATACTCTTATTGTTGGAGTAATGGAGTTTCAAATGACTGCTGACAAATTTATCAGGTCTTCTGTAGGCAAGACAAGCAGAGAGGAGCAAACTGGAAAACAAACAAACAAAAAAAATGAAGTTCATCAGCTTTCATTAAAGCAAATAGCAAAGTATTTGCTGTGGTGATTGACCTCCTTTCTATGTGCCTACAGAATCACTGCAAATATTTACCTCCTGCAAACAGGCCTACAGCAGATCGATGCTGAAAACTAGATTATGTTGGTTTTGAAGTCAAAATTGAATATCTCTTACTTTCTGGCTGTAAAAACTATCAGAAGAGCCAGAGAGCTCAAACCATAATTATTGCAGTACTCTAGATTGAGGAAAGGTGTGGGGGATATGGTTTCTAGGGTTGGTTCTGGCTGCTATCACAGAAATGAACACTTTGATTTTTTTGAAGAAATTTGGTTTTGTCTGCAAATCCTATTTGTATTTCATGCCTCTCTCTGCTGGAGTTCTGGAGTTCAAACATACTCTGAAGTTGGCTGTAAAAATAGGCCAAAGATTCTGTGACAGGAAAGTGAAGTTTCATGTCCTTGCCCTGTCCTAGTGAATGACTGTGTGACCTGGAGTGAGCTTTCTGGCAAACTGCAGCTGTGTTCTGATCTCTCCTTTCTTCATACCTGGCCGTTGTAGGGTACTGGCTAACTGTGTGCTAGTACCTGTACTGTCACTGTATCAGTTCAGTCACTGCAGATGGTCTATGCTAATGCATTCCTACATGTCTTTCCTTCTCTCCAGCTGCTCAGTTCAGCCTTGCATCTCACATCTTATTCTAAAGTCTAAACATTCTAAAGATTCTAAACACAAACATTCTAAAATGTTTGTGCAGAAACATGAAACATGGTAAATAACTAAAGTGGGTAATAGCTCTCAGGACTGTAATGTCCTGATATACCAGGACCTTTGTGACAATAATTCTTAATTACATTTTTTTTCTTCTCCTGTCATCCATATACAGAAAATAGTTCCATAGATTTGCATGTAGCTGCCCAAAACTGCATGTGGTCAAAAATCTTTGAACAAGAGCACTGGGCATCAAGGAGTATTTTCAACCATCTGGGTCTTGCTGTTTGTCACAGCCAACAGCTTCCTGATCCTCAGAGCAAACACCAGGTGTTCATCAACTCCGGTGTTATCCTGATTTTCACATATAGGAAATCTTGCCATGACTTCTTTCATAGAAGTCTTAAAGCAAGTCCTCCAGTCATTCTACAGAGTGTACCTGTCCCTTGCATAGGTATAGAAAAGCCATACTGGTTATAAACTGGAATATGTTCCAGCAAGGAATTTAGTGATTTGAAACTCACTGTTCAAACGCATGTTTTGATGATTAATTAATTTTTCTCTGCTGCCTTTAGAAAAAGATTCAAAGCTAGGACAAAGACATGAAGGACAAGGCAAACAGCTGTTCTGACTGTACCGTTCTACTTCATCTCTGGTTTGGGGGATGTATTGATGCAGTTCAAAACCAAGTTCATCTGCTAAATCTTTATAGGAGGGGAAAATAATCTGCCCAGCTGATCCTCCCTATCCCTATACCATACAATTGATGCATTATTCCTTATTATTGTAACAAACTTCAAAATAGAGCCAGAGAGGCCAGTAAGCAGCATGCAATTATCTATTCAAGGTGTTCCTGTTCCTGCCCTTTCTCTATTATTCTTCCTCTCTGTAGGAAGCAGAAACGACAGTGACATGTCTATTAGCTCACATTCAGCTGCGCTTGATTGATAGTTGCACAATAGCAAAACAGCTCTTTGTAACTGTTTTATTTTGATAAAAGATGCTGTTTTAATTGTCATAGTTAGTCTTTTGTCAAACATTTGTACATTGCTGAAAAACCCAAGGTTATACACTAGCTGTTATTGTAGGATTAATGAACAACATTTTCTGTTTACACAATACTAATGCTAAATTAAATAATTACACGCAAAAAAAAAATCTTGGCTAATAACTGGCTAAGGACTTCAACTGAAGCAGTCAAAATTGCAAGCATCCAGGATCTTTCTTAGAAGGTTGGTTATTTTTAGATAAAGAACTTCTTACTCCTTTGAAAGTTATAATCATAATAGATGTTGTTCCCAACCACTATAATGAAAACATATAATACTGATGGTCCTTTTGTGTTTTTACAATGAGTGATTATGATATTGAATAGGGATTCAATCAGAAGTAAGTTCTACCACAAGATCTGTCACAGACATTTTATGTAACAGGACCTGATTCAATATCTTTGAAGTCAAGAAGATATTTTTCATCAAATTAGTACTGTTTAGATTAGATTCTTATTTCTATTCCTTTGGTTACCCTGATGGCAAGAACAGGAGGGAGAAAGAAATAAAAAAAGAAAACAAACAAGATAATTCAGCTTACTTGAGTGGGTCTTATTAGGATAAATGAATGAAAGGTGGAGAGTTTTCTAATACTCACCATACATATATCCGGATAGAAAGGGCATATGATCAGTTTTGTGATTCTACAGAATAAACATTCTCTTTGGTTTTGACCATATAGTGTGTATCAGTCATTTATGACACTGTCCTGTATTACGGGGAATGCTTTAGGGCAGAACCTGCACAAAATAGGGTGAAGCTCAGCATTTTAAAAACTGAATACTTTTCAGTTCTGAAGTTCTTGTCATGCTAAGATAATGCAGTAACTGTTTAAGGCCTAGAATATACATGAGGTTTCAAGTTCTCGTGTTTCATGAACATGTTACGTGACAATGATGCAAGTAACTACTTCTGGGGGCAGCTGCCACTGTGAATAACAGGGAAGGGGGGAAATAGCAAAGCAACTGTTACTGCTCAGCGGATGAGGAGTTCCCTCAAACCGTAGGAAAAAATATTCATATGAAACTACATCTCAGTGAGTCATCTCCCACCGGGTTTATCTTTGCTTCAGTCAGTATAATTTATTGAACTCTCTGTTAGAGGATAACTTTGATCCAATAGTGCCAAAATACTTGGAGGTCACCTTTCGCCAAAAACAGATGGCAGGACTCTTGGATCGCAGATGCCTACAGCAGCCTCTCCTTTATAATACAGTAGCAGTAGTAGCTGAGCATCTGAACAGCAGTTATACAGCCTTTATGTAGCTAGTTTAATCTCTACTTCAATCCACACATTTACTATTTGTAAAATAGTACTAGCTTATGGTTTAGGAAAGGCTATTCCTTCTCATAGGAAGGAATAGCTGAAAGATTAATATAGCTTGAAAAAGATTAATAAAGAGTTTGAAAAAGAGTAATAGAGTTGGAATAAATGCTTACATATATTAATACTAAAGAGAGGAACGAACTCTTGCACCAAGTACCATGTGGTTGGAGCCAGCACAGATTTTTTTTTATGCCAATGGCTTGTCATCACTGTGATAAGGCACTTGTTTCTTTGAAGGTGGAAGCACACAATGTCCTCGGGTGCCTTCTGGCAGCATCAGCTGAAGCTTGGAGAATGTGGCCTTAAAGTTTAATGCCAGTATTCAAGGTGAGAGTTATCTTGGGCTCTCAGGTCACGGATAGAAAGGCAGAGAGGCAGTCTGAAGGAATTTATGGAATCCACTTTTAAGGTTTGCAAAGACACTAGAACCACAGTCTCAGCTGCAACTATTCCCTAGATGTTGGATTAGTTTTTAATTGGATTCTATATCTATACTGAACAGATTGCATCCATCTCTTTCCTATTCTCTGTCTGTTTCTAATGCTTCAGAGGGAGATCACAAATTAGAATACCCCCGAACTCCTGAAGCTCTGAATTTGAGAGGCAGTGCTTTGTCAAACATTATTTAAATAATTTAAATGGGTATTGATATTTGATACCCCCAAGTTTGATACCCAGTATTTAAATACAGTTGCAGCAGAAAGGAGATGGGCAAATATGTGAAGAAGGTCTTCAAATACTAGGGCCATTTGTTTCCAAGACAGAAATTCCTAAATAGCATTTCTCATTGTCCACTTATATACTCTAGATCCAAACCCTAGTTTACATGCCTGTCAGCAGAAGATAAGTAATTTCATTATCCATAGAGAAGAAAACCAATTATTTAGGGCTATCCTTGTAAGTACTACTTTATTCTATTCAGTAACTTGTTAAATATTTATTAATAGTTTTTCAACATTTGTGTAGTTGATTAAAGTTTAATTATTTCACATCCACTTAAAATATAGGGAGAAGAACTATTAATGGGCAAGGAATATTATCCAGAAAGCAATTTAGACATCATTAATTATGACTTGCTGTCCAGTGATGTAATAGAATTCTAATTTGTTGGTCCAATGAAATTCTAATTACGGTATCTTATCCAGAAAGCACACTTAAGCATCTGCTTAAGTGTTCACTTCTGTGAATGCTTAAGGCCTGCCTAAAGTCTGTGAACACTCCTGGCAGATGTCCTAAAATGTGGCTGAGAGCAGAGTATCCAGCAACTAAAAAGATATCATCCTATTTAATGACTGTTACTTAAGCAAGAAAGAGACACTAAATTCATTGTAAAGTGCTACCAAACAGAAGAATAAATAATTAATGCCTTTAATAGTCTCAGTATTAATCCCAGGGGGGAAACCACTTGGTAGAAGAAAAGATGCATTATGTTCATCCACAGCAGCTCATGCAGAAATGTTCACTTTGCTCTTACTATCAGAGTTATCTGTCAGGGAAGTCCTCAAAGCTCTTCAGGTGCTTCAGACACTGAAGAAAAACTGGGGAGCCAGCAGGACTTTTGTGGAGAAGGAGTGTAGGAGAGGAAGAGATTCATGCTGAAGAAGGCAGCTAGGAAGGGTCTATTTGTCCTGGGAGAGCTTGATTTTTTACTTGACTGAAATAACAAGACGGTGAGTTTAGCAGGAAACTCAGGCTGCTGCTGGTGGTGCAAGTCAGTGGCAACATTTGCGCGCTGCAATGAAAGAACTGTCAGGATTATAGTGAGGCTGAAGGCAGAGGTTAAAATCACCAACGTTTCCTTTCACTAGCTTTATGCTGCAGAAATTCACCTCTTCTGATTTTTATTGTTTTTTGTTTTTCTTTTTTCCAAATCATAGACAATTTAAATATTGCTGCCTTTGTTAACCTCAAAGCCTGGATATCTGCACTGTCTGGCATAAGAGAGTAAATTCACAGCTGGAAATTCACCCAAACTCTTTAAAAGGGGCTTGTTAAAGGCAGATTATGTTTCAAGTCATCCACTCTGGTTTTGCTGACATTTGGCAAGTCCACTGTTCAAAACCAGCTGTTTTACTCAGTGTATTTTGCTGAATAATGGCATGATTTATTTACTTAAGCCTACACGTCTCTGCTACAGTGGCACAGTCTATTAACTTTCATCTTGGAAACAAGAAAACATTCCTATTAGGCTTATTTTTCACTGCATCTAAACAAACACAGTCTCCATAGAGGAGAAGACAAGTGTATTAGTTTCATTTAAAGTATCCCAATTGCCTCTCCTTTCCCAGCTCATAAAAAGCTATCACCATACTTACAAAGGTTAACAGAGTCAATGGAAGGGGAAAAAAAAAAAGGCAATACAGTAGATTTCCTTAAGCTCAATTCCTACTGTTCAACCTAAATCTCTCTGTGCAATCTAGGAGTAAACTTGAAACCATCATGCTGAATGTTCAAAAGAAAAAGAAATACATATAAAAAATGGCTTTAGTCATTTCTTTAGCAAGTATTTCATAAACACAAAATAAAAAGAGGAGAGTCAACATCATTCTCTTATTTCACTTGTTAGTCGCTTACCTTGAGCGAGAATATATTCCTTCAGCGTTTCATAGGAAGAGGTGGACTTCACCAGTGAGATGAGTGGATCAAAACCTACATGCTGCCAACACCATATTTCAGCCCCTCTGACTCAAGCAGACTCCTAGAAATACAAAGCAGTTCTCAAAAATAACTGCAGCACCAGCAACAAAATAGCTTAAACACAGGCACTGAAAAAAATAATACTTGCTTTGATATATGTAAAAAAATCTGTCTCTTTTATCCAGTTGTTGGTATGCCAAAATTCATGCAACACTAGGCCTTATGTATGAATAACTCAGATTGCACATATTGAACATAATCCAAAATGCCCCCAGAGTTGAGAAAGACTCAAACAGCTCCCATCATGCCTGAAAAACTGATAACAAGTAACACATCTATAGATAATTAGCACTCATCAGATCAAGGTAGGAAAACAACCTAGAGTTATATAAAATCACAGAAATGGAGGATATTAATAGATCCTAATACCTGGAGAAAAAAAAAATAAAAAGAATCTAGAAGTTGTTGCAAAGCTAGGCTATAACTCAAGAAATATTCAACCTGCCACCATTAGCTCTCTGATTGAGAATAAATTCACATGAGCAGTGTCAGGAAATCGCACACCCCCGGTGGCCGTGATCCACGACAATTAATGGGCTGAACGGTCCAGCTCTCAGAGGACAGTTGTCAACCCTACCTCCACAAAAACTGTTCGCACAGCTGGCTTACATCTACGTCCTAGAAATAAAGAGGTGAAGGACTCAACGAGCACGAGAATACAACATGTCTCTTAAATATGGTTGTTATGAGCAGGCAGCAAGCCTGAAAGAGATGTATCATGCATGTGTGTGTATGGCTAATTTCACGCTATTGATAGGAAATGTCCATGTTGACAAAGGTGGCTTTCTACTCACACAGTGTCCCTGGAGTCTGATATTTGACAAACAACTATTATCTATCAGCCTGCTGGAAGAAAATAAGACACCTTCTATTGCTACTGTACTGATGAACTCTGACACTGATTTAAAACATTTGATATTCTTGTAATTACACAAGATAGAGTTAATTTGCAGATTCATATATTACAAAGACAGAAGGGATGCTGTGATCATCCAGTGTAACCTCCTTTATAGCACAGAATAAAAGATCTGAATTAATTTTTATTGAAACTGGAACATCTTTATCAGTACATTTCAAGTTAAGATGTGGCTTATTTACAACATTCATCTCCTCATCTTTCATATATGATGGTGTTTGAATTGTATAGCAATTACTAATGTGATGGCAGATTAATAAACTTATAATGTACTTGATATCACTCTCACTCTTTTAAAGCAACTCAGTATTAAACATACTGCAGGACTTTTTTTTTTTTGCCAAGCTCCTCTTGTGTGATCTGGGGAACAAACTGGAAAGCTAAACCACAACTTAAGCAATTACTTCTGAAACTATTAATTTACCTTCATCCCAGAAGAGATGACCATCCCAAGAGATCTAATAATACAGACTGTGTTTGTGCTTTAGAACCAGACAGGGCAATTATAAAAAAGGAAAAGTATGATTAAATCACCTTTTTTGGACTCTTTTTATTCCTTTTTTTTTT
>JAUBNY010000230.1:4064192-4076387 GCA_032275445.1 Crypturellus soui
AAACCAACTCCACCCACCCCTACACATAAAACAAACAAACAAATCCTTAAATATACATTTTGAATAACACAGATGGCCCCATAACTGCTTCAATTTCAAAATATTTTGTATTTTCTGCAACTTTTTGTGTGTTCACTGGTGATATCACTCTCTAAAGGAGCTAAATGAATAACCCCAATTAAATAAGACAAAAGTTACTTATCAGTCCAACAATACATCTTTTCTCTTGCTCCTCTATATTAAAAATATATGAAGCAACCGAGCTTCTTTGACAACGATCCATTGCCTGGAACAAAGCATGAGAGACTGGTGTTGGTGACACTATCTGAAATGTGGCGTATCTTTCCTCTTCAAAAAGGTTTCCCCTAGCCCCTACCAGTCTTTAGGTCTAAGGGAAACCAGTGAGAAAGACAGGAGAGAACAAATAAATCTAAACAAAAAAATCCTACCGCATGAAACAGCTCTGAATGGAGATTCCACGAAAAGCCCAGGTTCTCCTTGTTGGTTTCACAGGGAAGGTTTTAGGTGGAGATTCTGGTCCAAACCTTAAGAAAGAGGAAAAGGATGGGGTTTAGTGAAGATAAAATATCCTGTTGCATGAAGTAACAGAGAAGTAAAGTGCCTAAGGCCTTTAAATCCACTTGAGTGCTGCGTCATTACAGTCTGCAGAACAACTGAGTCACCCGTGTAAATGTAAACCTTTGTAAACTCCCAAATGTAAATCTTTTCTGTGGGATTCTGTGCCTTGTGACAAGGTGTAAACCTTTAGGTTTAGCCCTAAATTCTCTCTCTCCTCTTGTTACTACTACAAGTTGAATATTGGATTTGCCTCCTCTTTCACCCATAGGTCTTCACTGTATTTAAACTAATTACTGGAATGAGCATTAGGTTCACAGTGGATTACAACTGATGTGCAACCAAACCAGTGAACCAGAATTAAGCGTACAGCAAGGTAGTTCTGGGTTAGTGTACCTCTGCCAGCACTCCGGAAGGAAAAACAGGGATAGGGTTGCAACTGTTTTTATTCTTGTTGTCTTTGAGGAAAATGTAAGAAGAATATTTTGTCATGGCTGTGGCCATGCAATTCATAATTAGAACTTTCATCTACTTTTACTACCAATTATATCTGTCAGTCAAATAATGCATTCCTTTGTATGGCAATGAGGTGCTATATGCAAAAAACAAACAAATAAAAAAACCCCACACAACTTCCCCCACCCACAAACCCCCTTCCCCCAACAAAACCCCCCAAAACAATGCAGGAAACATAGTCATTATAAGACTTAAAATCAAGGTTTGATGATGAAATTAATGCAGCAGTTCCTTCCTAAGGAGAAAGCTGTTATTTCTTAAAAAGCAACAATTACCTGGGGAAAGATCAAAGCAGAATGTCCTTCTTTTCAGTACCATTTAATTAAACATATAGGAAATTGTAGGCAGTGGCATGGGCAATGTTGTAGGCTTTCATAATGCTGTAGTGTCATAAAAGCATCTGGTACCTGGTAACGTTTTGTTTCTCCTGATGTTTGGAAACCAATTCCTTTTGATGACTAGAAGCTCATGATTACAGATCTAAAAAATTAAATGGCAATACATTTCTTCATAAGTATTTTTCAGACTTAGTTCACATAGGAATTGGTTCAATTGATTGTTATGGTAGATAGGTTTAAAGTAGATCTTTCATCGTGTGAAAATGTTTGTAACTTGGAAACAGTTTCTTGATTCAAATGGAATATGGTGTTTGGAAACACAATATTTATTACTTTTTTCAAAAGTGAAATGTTTTCTTAAAATATTTTACATCAAAAATGTTTTGAGATTTTATTTTGATAAAAAAATCATTTCTGAGAATTTACATTAAGATATCTTATAATTATCTTGAATTGCCTGCAGCTTAATGTGGATATTTTTGCTCAGGTAGCAGAAGATGCTGGCAATCAGGTTTTATTGCTGTGTTTTTTGGACTCCAGACACCTATTGAAATTGGCACACTGCCATGGAAATTTTCTATTCTGAAAAGTCAGCAGTTTTAAGCAAAATGTTTCACTGCAGAATCCTACAAAAATAGTAGCCTTTATTGAACTTCAGAAGTGAATAGTTAATTATTTTTCTCATTAATTTTAATTATTACTACTTCCTTTGCATTTCTGTTTTCCTTCTGAAATTTGAGATAGAAATATTACAAGATTTTTTTTTCTGAGGTTTCACATCTCATTATTAGCAGAAATCCATGAAGAAAAACAAAACAAAACAAAAAATCCTGGACAGTTATTAAGCAATTTGAACAAAATATGAATTTTAGATTCAGTTCCCCAATTCAGATTAAATTCTGAAATTGTTTACTCCTTACTAAACCTTATCTTCACATGTTAGTACATTTTTTTTTCTAATCATGTTGCAACTCTTACAGTAACATACTTCTGATTTCCAGGATACCTTCTTCTCAGCAGCAAAACAGTTTTTATTCAATTTTGTGGTATTTCATACAGAACTTGAACCAGTGAAAGTATATATATATATTTAAATACAATTTATTTAGAGGCTTGTATTTTATATTCATTTCATCCCTTGTTTTTCTTCTGGGGCAAAAGGATTCAAGTTCAGTCACATTTTATTGGACACGGCAATAGTCACTCATGTTTTAAAAGACTCATTTTCCCACTAAAAGATTTAGAGACATAAGTTCAGACAAACATGTTATTAAGGGGGAAGGTTTATGCTAGGTGGTCACTGTGGTCCTTCTGGCTTTATAATCCATGTATGAGTGAAAAAAGAAACAGAATAAAGATAAATACTCAAGGATTAAGTAAACATGGGTGCAATGTAAACCCATTTATTTTAGTGGCCAAAAACAAGTCATATTCTGAAATTTGTAGCTTGTACCTGTTCTAACCAAAAACCAAACCAACAAACAAACAAACAAACAAAAACCCCCCAAAGCTCCCATAAGGACTGACTTAACCTAAAATCCTCCGGTAAGTCTACAGAGGGGAATTTACAAAAACAAAACAAAAAAGGTAATTAAGCAATTAGGGTTTTTTTGTTAGATAATTTTTTAGAAAATATTGAGGAACACATACACAGGCAGAAAGCATGTTCATATCCTACCTTTGTTCACAGAAAACTCCTTGTCACTATTTTCCACATTTTTCATAATTAACAAAAAGTAAAGTCTTTTTAAAGAGACTATTCTCCTGGGCTCTACTCGTGCAGAGCTGCTGAATAAAAGGCAAGAGCTTGAAGAAAAGAAGGTTTAGGAACATGATCATGATCTCCAAGTACCAGACTGAACCAACAAGGAAAGGAATAATGACTTATCCAAGGACAGGGAGAAGTTGCTGACTTTGGAATCTTTAAGAACAAATTAGACGAGTGTCACACAGCAATGACAGAGACATGGCTGGTGCTGTCTGATGATGATACAAATGCACGAGACGAACTCTTGAGATCATTTCCAGTTCAGCTTTTTGGATTTTGCCTGCTTGAGTTGATCAGGAGGAAAGTTAACTCATCAGAGTGAAACTCAGAAAACTCTTTCTGGGATTCAACACAGCCCTCCTGGGAAAGAAAAGCCAATAGACTCTTGACATTTACAGCCTCTTAGGGCAGATCTCTTCCTGCCTAATTACAATGAAAAGGTATTTGTATGAACTGAATTTCTTTCCAGTTTAAAAATCTCATGGGTTAATACGCAGGGAATTTAGTGTTGGATCTTAATATTTTAGATGGGAAATAAGAGGCTCGTGACTTTATTTTTATTTTCTAACGTGTCTTCTTAAAAAGTGTTGTTGCTGTACTTCATCTCAACAAGCTGTTTCAAGGGCATGAGGGTAGACTCCAATCTAAGCACAGGAGTAATGTTTGTGGCTACACACAGATTAAAGTTAAATGTCAAAGTACAGAGGCAAGCACTCTAAAGAGTAGGTATTAAAAAGTAATAAAATAGAAAATAAATTGCTCAGAGCAGGTGAACAGTTTCATTGAAATTCCCTTTGTGCTGAAATGTAGGCTTTTGCCCTTTTCTCTGGGAAAAACAGAAAATACTAGATAGGAAAAAAAATGTAAGTTTTCTGAGTTTTATCATAGCCAAGCTGAAAAAAACAAAAAAATACAAAAAAAATCAGAAAAGAAGCTTCTCCCTCGCTCTGTCTCAGTCTCACTGTAACACTAGAAGAGCTTGTAAGTAGCTGAACTTTAAGGAGTGCTTTGGAACAAGAGGTTCTGCCATAACTGTGCAGTAGGAAAACACTTGCATTGCTGCATCCACAGTCCTTTTGAGTCAGAGGGATGTCAATCTCTATCTTTCAGACCATTTCCAAGTGGATTCCTGTGCCAAGTGTTCAAGATACATGTATCAAAAAGAATTAAGATCCATGATATCTTGGAAAATTCACAAGTTGCCTCTGCATGAGAAGATGAGTTTCCTGCAGCCAGGCTATGGGAATCATAAACAACAGGATTTACTTTTTTGTCTATCTCAGGGCAAAGGAAGAAAAGTCATTCTAAAGTTATATTCAATAGGATGCAATTGTACCTATAAACACCTTATGTAAATTAAATAAAATAGGATCAGCTGGAATCAAGGAACCTCACTTTTAGTTACTGGAGTTGCTAGTTAGCTACTGGGCTGGTTTATTTTGCTGTAGATCCATTCTGAACTATAAATCTCACATTGGTGTTGGCCAAGACAAAAATTGAGCTCAAGGCTTATGACTCATGGGTAAATAGTCTGATTAATATGGCTGAGAGATAGTGTAGCTGGATTATTTGAGCCTTTCCTTACCATGAACCATAGAAGTAGCAAAGATTTCAGATATTTTCTGGTAAGTCGGTGAACACATAGGTGAAAGTGAGTTGTAAATTTAAAGTCACACTACTAAACATGACAGACAGATGTAATGACAACAGAAGTTATTTTGTGGAAAACTATGCAGTTGTTGCAGTGAATAGAAGGTGACGGACATCTCCAAGAAGCATTTCATGCTACCCTAAGCTAGTAGAAGTCTAGTCTTGTGGAGGAGTCCACCTACTTTCACCCAAAGCTCAGAAGTAGAGGCTGGATAGATAACCAGTTTAAATTAGTTTCTACATGCTTGACATGACTCCGATCCCAAACGTTAGATTCTAAGTTTTATGTTCTGCTCCTGACCTTATTTGGCTTATTTGGCTTATTTGAAGGTCATTTCCTAGTACTGAGTTTTGACAGTCAGCTTCCTAAAGACATAATGATGCTTTCTCTGATAAATGATGACAAACTGTAAAAACAACACACTGCCTGACTCCATTCTAATTATTCATTTTTACAGAGGATATATATTCTTTTAAAGTGTTACGTAGCACTAGTGATTATGGCACTGAAACTTTTCTACATTATTAGCTGGTGATGGCTTTCAGTGGGAATTGTTTCTTTTCCCATCACACTCTGCACTGGCATAAAATTGAGACCATTTGAAATGTGCAGAAAATGGGAAAGAAAAAGCCAGTTGCACAATAATTGGCTGAATGTTAAAACTACTACCTGAAGGAAAGCCTGCTTTAATGAATTGCTTATTACATTTTACAAATTGAATAATTCTAAAAGAAAAGACATAGACAACTGACAATTTGGCTGTGAGGACAATGCATTCCCAGGACACATAAAACAAGTTCATATTCTTGGTCTGAAGCATGGACTTGCAGTTGAATGTTCTAAGCAAATACTTGAATCCTGAGGCTATTTGCTTTCTGTGATACATTTCTTCTATTTCAAAGAGAAATTCCATCTTAGGTCAAGCTGGGAAAACACATTTTCCTACAAAGCACTCCAGTGCATCAAAACATTCCTAACCAATTCTAGCTCTAATGGTATCTTGACCTTTCATCAAATAACTGGCTCCATTTTGATTCTTCAGCTGTGTAAAAGGTCTTACAATTCAATTAGGTCAACCAGCTCAGAATTCCCCAGGAGCAAGGGAAAATTAAAATAGTACAAAGGCATTCCTGTAAAATGCATCATTGACCCTTTATGAATATTGACAGTAAAAGCACTAGTTACTTGTATCCATGATTTTTAGTGTGTGTCTCTGTGTGTGGTGGTGGAGGTAAGGGGGAATATTTGTCTGTTGATCTTCACATTAGAGACAGCTAGTTCTTTTCCCATATAGTAAGGGGTGATAGTAGGTGCACAGAAGCACGTCCATCATGAGCAGAAATATGGTCTGGCTCACAGAAGAGAGTTGCTGCACGTTTACACTCATTCTGCAATAACAAGACATTTCCAGTTCAGCTCTAGATGAAGGATGTTCATCTGACTACCGGTTTTGGAGGTTTTCTATTCTCTCTTTTCTACAGTCTTATATTCAGCCCTGCCTTTTGGAAGAAATTGGTAATGAGAACAGAATTTAGTGGATAGAAGAAAAACTCTGAAGTTGTATAAGCAGATTTTTGTTAGATGAGCCAATGACGAAGAGCTAAAATATAAAGGAGATCCTCGGGAATCTAGAATGGCTGGGAATTAAATATGAAACAATACACTTCTCATGCCAAGTTAGCTTTGGGAGACCCAAACAGTAGGGTCAATCTCTTCCACAGCTGAAGGAGCATGTGTGGTTCTCCGTGAGTAATGGGAAGAATCAAGGCCTAACTGTTTCAAATAAACAGGTCCAGCAACTAAATCCTACATAAACACACAAAACATATGAACACACACACACACACAGGAAACAAAAAGCTGAATCAGGAGGCAGATCTATTCCCAAGTTTGCTCCTGAGCAATAAGATTCCCTGGCCATGGCCAAATGTTTTTGTCCTCCTATATTTCTCTTTCCCTTCCTCCATTTTTTGATTTTGATTTGTCCTTTAGGATAGTAAGATCAGAGAGAGGAATTAATTTGTTTTCAGTACTTTTATACAGTAATTAGTATACAAGGTCCCTCAGGCATATAATGAGAGCAATAAGAGGTTCAGTGTTATCTTGATCTTTTCTAAAAACTCCTTGCATCTCTTATTACCATGCCTTTCCGAGTAGTAGAGTACCATATCCTGTAAGAGGTAAGGGTGCAGAAGCTAAAGGAATCTTTGCCTGTTTATTTCAGCAGAGATTTCATTCCAAGTGGCAGTGCCAAAAGTTACAAAAATTCACCCCAGCAACAGTGTTATTTCTAAGCTTACCAGCTTTCCATAAAAGGATTAAAACAAAATTATATATTTATAATTATATGCTTAATTTTAAAATGATGTATCAAAATATTTGAATTTTTGAATATTTTGAATATTGAATATTTTAGAGCTGAATTCTTACTCTGTCTTCTACTAGATTTAGCAACTGAGTGACTATCTGTGCTTCCTTTCCCAAGCTATCTTCCACCATTAAACACCAAGACAGAAAACACACTGCTCTGTGTTTTTTCTTACTTCTGTATTTATGCCAATAATTAGGAATGCATGGAAACAAACGTATGGAAGAATGTGTTGATTTCTATAAAATAGTATAAATGTATTTAGATAATTCTGGATACAAATCCAAAATTAAAGAACAAGAAGATTGCCAAATCAGAGCTTTTGTTAAGAAACGCTATAATGAAGATTCTTTCTGTGATGTTAATTGAAACTCTTGTTTACATTCAACAACATAGATTATCTGATGTTTTTTAAAGAGCAGTTTTAATCTTGGGCAACTTGTCACTAGCTAGTGACTCTCTGCACCTATTTAAGGGTTCATAGTATCCACTCACCTGAAAAAAAACATTTTCGCTTTGCTGCTATAGGCTGTAGGATTGGTATCGTTGACATTCATGGGGGACCACCATCAATTCAGAAACGTCTTGGGAAACATGAAACCCATAAGGTTTCTGCAAATATTTGGTGTGTGAGTGACAATATTAAAAGATGTTGCATTTGGTTACTCAAGCATTTTAATGACAAACAGATTCTCTGTTAAGAAACAAGGTCTGTCGAGTAAATATGAAAGATTTGAGAAGGGTACCATAGAGACCCCACTACTCCCTTATCAGGGCAGTGCTCATAACTGACTTAGACTTCAGACAAAGATTGCTTTATCACAAAGTGATATTGGTCTACACCATAAACACCTTTTGGGGGCAAGCGGAAGAAAAGGAGGGAAAAATGATTAATAGATTTAGCCATGAATACTTAATACTTCATAATATTTTAGGTATTTTTCAGGGGAAAAAAAACTAATACACAAGCAGATGTGGCAAATAGCTGTTATATTCTGATAACTTTGAAGCAGTGCAAAGTGACACAGCTGCATCAAAACTTTTAATCCAGTATTAGGATTGGTTAACTCAGGCTTATCTCCTTATTATTACAATTCAAGAGTTAAAAGTTTATTTATATATATATATATAAATATACACACACATAGAGATAATCAAGCATATGTTTTCAGTTATTGTCCTGATGAAGAGGAAGTTGGTCAGACAAGATTCTGAGGTGAATTAAATAGTAAGTACATTCAGAACATACAGCGCTTACTGTGAATACTTTATGGGAAATTGACTTTTTTTCCATACAGAAGTTGCTTACAAAGTAAAGGTCTTGTTTATAGATGGTAAAATATTCATGCAAACATAACAATCTAAGGGCTATATTTTCCAACACTTGATCCTTTTACAAGTGGGAAAAAAAAGACTGTGTGAAAGGTTTTGATTAGTGTTGGAATTCTTTAAATTCTCAGAGCATAAAAAGCCACTGGCCTGGGCTTTCTGGCATTCATCCTGCATTAAATCCTAGGAGCAACATATTTCTACTATTTTCTCATAAGATATAATATAATAATATTGATTTCTAACCATTTGTATATTATTATGAATATGTTACTCACTAACACTTTCATGATCTAAATCTCTAGTCTGGGACCTGTAAATGTCCCCCAAGCTTGATATAAATCCCACTGAAGACAGTAAAACAAATTCTTTGTATTTCAGTGGGGTCTGGCTGATGCTAAAGGCTGTTGCCTTTCCTGAACAAACTTAAGCTTTTGTACTACCCTCGTTATGAACCTGCATATTACCAATGATTACCTGAAAGAAGAGCGTGTAGAAAATCTGTGTTGTATTCACCTAATTTATGCTATTACTCAAATCACTGGAAGTGAGTCATGCCAATTGAACCCTGAGGCAGCAACATTAGGAAGAAATGTGAAATTGGGACGATGTGGGGAAGACAGTAGAGGAACACACGGGTTTTACTGCTGAGGCTTAGAATGAGTCAAAAGCCAAGCTGAGGGCAGTGGAGGCCCTATGAGGGCACAAAGCAACCTATCCTTCCCAAAACATGTATGACACTGGTTATTGAAAGAGCATGAGAAAATACATAGCATACATTCTCTCTCCTGATTCTCTGAAACTTCAGAAGACAGTAAGTGAAATAGCTCATTTCTTAAACAAAATAAGGGCAGGTAGACGAAATACCAACTGTCCTTAAATAAAGTCATCTCTCATTGTGACTGAAAAATCAGGAGGGCTCAGAGAGCTCAGATATGATGAAGCTTTTGACTTAATTGTTAATATTACCTAGAAGAAATTGAGTGTGATGCTACTATCCCAGAGACTGAAACAAGCTGAAGATAAATTTGCCTTCTTCTGCTTTCTTCTCTAAAAGAGTACATTGTAGACATGGTATTTTTGAATATTTAACACCTACTGTTATACTGCATCAAGAAAACTTTTGTTTGCATGGAAGTGGTTATTACTTTAGTCTGAATGTTAGTTTATAAAGTCACATTCAAGTCTTAGGATTTTGAGCTGAGTGAGCTAAAACTTCAGCCTGACTCAGGTAATATCTATTCTTCAAGTTAAAGCAAACTCTAACAAACTCAGCTATGCTGAAAAGGTCTTCTGAGGAAGCCCTGGAAGCTGCACTCAGTAGCAGGGACTCAGAAGAGGAAGGAAGATAACTTTAAGGAAATGTGGGACTCCACAGCTGAGCACCTTCACTGTCTCAGTTTGCTACCAAGCAACTACCGAGATATGAGAAGATCAAATTAGTTAGATGCTGTGCCCATGGCCATGCCAGTCTACTTTTGAGATCTTTTTGATCTTCTTTTAACACAAAACTTTTAACTTTTCATCTCTTCCTCTTGTATTAGGCCTACTCTTTTTTTCTGCATCTCCTCAAATGCAGCAATTGAACTTGAAGGATTTTATAAAACGTCTAATTGACAGCTAATGTACATAAAAGATTTATGGCAAAATCAATTGGTTAGGTAATATCCCGAGGCAGTGTTCAGGATGGACAGCAGTCCAAGTTCCCCTGATTATCATAATGGATCAAGAAAAGTAAGGGAAAATTATTCCACTATAGGCAGTAAACAAGAATTTAGATTAGTAGGTTTAAACCCTTAGAGTGGTTTGTGTTTCAGCTATAAGAGAAAGTTATGAGGGAGAGAAAAAAGGCTATCTAAATGCACAGCAGAGTTCAGAATTAAGGTAGATTTCACTTCAATATCAGTGGTGTAAGTCAATCCACTGACTTTGTGAGAGTGATTCCAAAATGACTGTGGTTGCTGAAGGACCATCTAAAGAGCAAGTGCTATTCAACTATTCAGCTGAACTCAATCACAAATGACTTTTGTTGTTTTCCACAGAAAACAGACTCCAACAACCAGGATTAAGAGAAACTTTCACCTTCCACAGTGAAGTTGGGGTATGCTACCTGTTCTAGTCATCTGGAATTCTAATATTCCATCTGTGAGAGAACAGAGGCAACATCAGAGTCAACTATACAAACATCCCTTGTGGTTGAATAAGTAGAAAGAGTAATGCCATGTAGACACAGGTCTGGACTGACTTTTTGCCAAAATCTGGAAATCCAGACCTGAGCTGAGAGATTGCCCTTAACGGTTACCAAACACAGATCCAAAACTCCCTGATCTATCCCATTTAGATGTTTTGCCCTACTGCTAATGCGGAAATGTATTTTGCTGATCTGTTTTCTTCTTGTTCTTTTTGGTGGTTATGAAATGACTTCTGTTCATCCAAAAAAAAAGTGACTTTTAAAAAAATCTTTATTATTACATGGGAATAACTTGCTAGCTCTCATTTCACTATTAAATTTGAAAACACAGCAAACAGTAGAACACTCAAGACTAGATATTCCCTAGTGAGAATATGTCCATTTCTACCTTTTGCTGTTGAGCAAAAGGCAGTGTAACTGAGAGTAGGTAAAACTTGCATCATCAAATATCAAAAACAGTCAGTGAAATAATTTAATATCAGCATGACTTAAGAAGTGATTAATAAATCCCTGTTGTCAACAAGATCTACTTTGCTTTTAAAGTTAGGTCTACTTCCCCAGAATTGCTAGGATATTTATGATTCAGCAATGAACTCTTAATTGCTTCCTATTTTTGTTGATCTGTTTTCCTGGAAATACAATTAATTCTCTATGGTGAGCCTTTAAGAAGGAAACAAATTGTAGTGCTTGCTCACTTTGGCAGTGCAATCACTTTTAATCAGTGCTTAATTAGGATTTAAACAGTATCAACCTGTCCCTGTTGCAAGAAGGTATCTGCGCTTAAACTTCAATTACTTCTAAATTTAAAAATCAATTGCAAATAAAATGTCCTGCTGCTGATGCTAAGGAGATTAGGAAGACCAGAATACATTCACACAAGAAGCTAGTCATGTCAACACAATTGCGATAAGCAGCTGCCATAAGGTAGGTAATTCTGCTGTAATGCAATATTAAGGCCTTTATCTAATCAAAGGTTGTGAGCTAAGGCTGTCAAAAACTACAAAAAGCCTCAAAAGTCAGTGTTTATTTTTTTCTCCCTCTATGCGTCTATCTTCTGTACGATAAATAAAGCAGTTTGCTTTAAAAAGGATTTAATTCAAATGCTTGACAATTCATATTTTTCCTACAAATCCATTCACAGTGAAATGACAAAGCCATCATTTGCAATGATTCTGAGTTTTGAAATAATAAGCCCTTTTTGTGTGTTCTCATCACAGTGTTTTCTGAGCACATCAGTGGAAATGGGGCCTTCAACGCACTAAGCCGTGCATAAACAAGCAGTGAGACAGGGTCCTCTCAAGAGCGAGGCATGAAACTGCTAGGACTTGCGAGAAAATTGAGGATTAGACTCAGATTTTCAGGGTTTCAGTGCTAGGTCCTTGCCCAGCTAAACACGCAGTGAAAGGGACTTGCTGGGAGGACAGAGGAAAGGGCTCACAACTGCAAGGCAGGTTGAAG
>JAUBNY010000230.1:4088873-4109578 GCA_032275445.1 Crypturellus soui
CATAAAAGATAAATAAATCTACGGCAGAATCTTTAGCTTGAACTGTGTGCTGGTCTTCATCAGCTACGATATCTTTGACAGGTGCTTTAACTAATTAAAACATGCTCATGTTTTTCACACAGCCTCACCAAGAAGACAATTGACTTTCTTCAGGGCTAAGAGCTGCAGGATGTATTTGACAGCAAGATATCAAAGAGATTTTCAGTCAGGGTCTCTGTCCTGGAGATATGTCACAAATTTCATTACTGCTTGCACAAAACTGGGAGGAAGATGGGTTTGCACAGACTGGATCGGGGCTAAGAGGGGACCTACTTGAAATCTTCAACTGCTTGAAGGTGGTGATAGTGAAAATAGAGCCTGAAGGACCCAGTGGAAGGGAAAGAGGCAGGGTCACAAGCTGCAGCAAGGGAATGGCCAGAAATCTGCATCTGCATCATGCATGAAAACCAGACTCCCCAGAGTGAAGCTTTCATACTCTCTCCTTAATGCCTCCATTGTATCAGGATTTAAATGTGGATAAGAGGAATTATACAGTGACAATTAACCTCTGTATCTCATTCCTCGAGCAGTGACAGTACAAGCCAAAGGCAGAAAGATGGTATATTGTACTGCTAGCATTTGAGAATCTCTCATGTTCATTATTTCCTCTCCTTCAACGTGCAGCTGTACTTTACACACAAACAGATCAAAAGATTGCAAAGAGGTTCACTGTTTTAGAAGGAAAGCAAATATTTGTGGCACCTGAATATTATCCAACAAAAGTGCATAACCTGTCTATTTGTGAATATTAATGAGAACTCACGCATGAAAACCTTTCTATGTAAAGAGAGGATGGAGGAGGACACAAGTTTCTGTGACTTTACATCTTGCATGTGTAACAGATTAATTCATTATTATGCTTCAAAAGTGGCTAATTAAATCCCTTACAATGCTGCTTGCTCATTAGTTTTTTGCTGATGCCCAAGTGAGCACTGTGGAGGTGATATTTATTCATATAATAGGATATCAGCACCGCAATGGAAAAAATATCAGAGATATCGTACCTTCTGCCTTTCCAAACACAACTTCCTGCTCGGTTCAGCTTGTCTCCTATGCTTCTTCACTCCTTCTCACGCAGGTTTAGCAGGCTTGCACTCCTGTTCATGTTCCCTCCTGCTTTGAGAGCAAGCGGCCCTCCTCTATGGAAGTGTGGTGTTATAACACAATGAGAAAAAAGCTTGACTGACTTTGTTTATTTATATGCAATTTATATTACAAGGGATACGAAGCTATAAAATACTCCTGGCACATGTGGATGGTCCATGTGGCTGCACCTCACACTATGCAGACACTGGACATACTGGTATGTGGGTTCTTGAGGACCTTAGGGACCAAGCTCTGATTATGTCTGAGGCCTCATTGCAAGTTTCTTTTATAAAAGAAAACAAGTTTTGTAGGGTTTCGTCTGGGTTATCACCCTGCCGGAAGGTAAACAGGGCCAAGTTTCGTGTTTTGCTCACCTTTGTTTAGCTGGAAGGTGATTTCTAGCTGCTTTTCTCTTTTATACAGAACCTTGCGCACTGGGTTATGATCTTGGCTGTCACCTTCTCACTGTAATAAAAATAAGAAAATTGTATCAGCAGGAGGGATATTAAAAAAGGAAGAAAAAAGTTTTTTTGCCTTAAGATAACTGCAGTCACTCAGCAAGTCCAACTCATAGTACTCTGAGATACTATAAATGCTGTGATGTATTCCTACTCCTCTTAACAGCTTAGGCACAGTTGTGAAATCTTTATGTAAATAGTTTTAAAAATGGAAATGCTGAAAAAATCTATTACATGCCCAGTATCAATCTCTGGGGTAAATCACTCCTTCTATAGGAGTGATTCTCCCTCTTATTTATTCATACCGATGATCTCTCTAACAAATACCACCTTTAACAATATTTTCTAATGTGAAAACATATATTTAGTGGTTTGTTTTTTTTTATTATTAGTGTTTCAGTTGTTCTGCAAATGCTAGGTAATTTGCTAGATTCTCTAGGGAAATCAAATGTGTCCTACTTAAATAACAGGTACCACATCCATGTTGCTTCCAAGCATCTAATTCTCCCGGTTGGCACTCGGCTCCCAATGTGGAAGGCCTTGATCCACTTCGGGGAGAGTCTGATGGATTCCAGGGGAGGTTTAGAGAGCCCAAGGGTCCTTCGGTCACTGCCTGGCAGGAATAATTCCCTCCACATTGGAGCAAGTGTCTTCATGAGAACCTGATCACAAAAGCAAACATAAACTAAGAACAACCAAGTAGGGATTAGCTTTTGGGGAGGTTTGCTGGCCATTAAGTCTGCTGCTCAATAACTGACTACTAAAAATTAGGACATTTTTCAAAAGTGTCCATGTGATTCACAAAAGTGGCAGGACTCAGGCTCAGAGGTTATTTAGATTTCCTTGAAAAAATGAGACTCTCTCTATATAGAGAGAGACCATCAAAGGATCTCTTGGTTAAAAGGGATTGGACTGGTGCAATTCTACTGGCTGGAATAAAATTAAAAGTTTTATCAAATTTAAATGAACACCAACTGAATTCAGGAAGAAATTCTTACTCTGATCAGCTTCTATTCTGGATCTTAGAGAGTGACAGACCTTTCAATTTTATTTTAATTCTATTCTAAGTTCAGACCACATGCTGGAGCAGTTGGTACTAGTTCTCTTCACATCCCATGACCATATTGCTTCTGTTCCCTGTGTTAAATCTCAATCCACTATAGCTTGAAAATCTCACTAAGTTTAAGATCAAAAATGGGCAATCCCCACAGTTTGAGCCACAAGACAAAACATATCTGATCAAAAGACTTGAAACCTACCTGTAAAAACTGAAACTCCAGATGTAAGAAGATGCCAGCAGTTTCTCCAAGGTCCAGCTGCTCCACTGCTGGCTGACTCCACCCTGGGGACCCTGTTGGGCTCCTCACCCTTTCTGGCTCCCTTTACCCCCATATTTATAGACTGACTTGTCAGGTACCACATCCAAAGAGCTTCACTGTCATTTGTGTGATACCACCACAGAGTGGAGCCACCGCTGACCAGCATGATCCATAAGTCATGGCCCATCCACTCAGGGTCTAAATAGGATAGACATATCAAAAGCTATGCAAAAAAAGTGTTATTATTATCCCATGATCTAAATGGGGAGCTGGGATAAAGAAGGGTTATGGTTATTAGGAAAGCAAAGACAGTATCTTCTTGGGCTCGGACCTATGTTAGAACTTATATTGACAGACTGATTGCTCCTAATCAAAAATTTTGGGCTGTGTCACTTCTACAGAACCGCTGGCTTCAGGTAACATCTGCTTTGCAAGTAGCACTAGAACGTGCAAGGTAGAAAAATTCTCACCGTGCATGTGAACTGCCATGGCTGGGAGCCATTCAGGCTGCTCCATGCTCAGCTTTTGACTGACAGACATATTCTTGTGACTGCAGAAGCCAAAGGAAAGGTTACAAAAACAATTTATTTCAGAGCAATGGAAATAAAATGTAATATAGCTCCAAAATCAAATCTTTTCAACTACATCTATTTGTTTCTCATCTACCTCAAGTAATAATGAATAAAATAAAATGAGACAGGAACCATACCCCTCCTCACAAAAAAATAAAAGAATCAAAATCATCCGCTCTGCTTACATAACTAACAAACATAAAACTGATGTACAGGAACAGCAGCCATCATTTATTTTATTCTAGACATATCTTTTTTTGCAATGGAAGCCAATTAGTGTTGTTCTCTGAAGAAACATGAAAACATCAGAGGGAACAATTTTTTGTCTGCAGAGAAACAAACAGAGTGGAGATATTTTTTTTGATCTAGAAAGACATCTTAATGTGTTTCAAAAAAATGAAGAGAGAGAGAAAACAAGAGAGAAATAGAAACTGTTGTGGTTTTCCAGACAAACATAATGCCAGTTTACTCTTGGAAATGCTGGGGTTCTGATTTTTTCCATTAATATAATCTCCTGCTGAAAATGCTCTGCTTCAGACACTGTCTCCTTTTGCCAAAAATTTCCAACTTAATTATTTGCTTTAAATGCTAAAGAAAAGATGCTTCCAAAGCATATTTCAAAAGTATTATTGTTGCTTGGTAAGCTCATAGATTCATGTGGAAAGAAGTGATTATTTTTCTCTTTTTTTTTTTCTAGTTCTTGCAGGAATATTGTTTTTTTCCTGCATTTTAACATTTTGAAACAATATTTTGCTTTTTCCTCTTCAGAGATGCACCATCTTCTCTCTTCAGAGCTCTTCTGTTTGCATTAGAGTAGCCTTAAGGACAAATGGGAACCTGCTCTGGGAAATCTTTTAAATGCTGTTTTGGGAAGTGAAAAATGCCCCATGGCTCCAGCGTGTGATGTAGCTGCCCCTGTGCAAACACCTCCCATGGCCGGATGCAGTCAGACACTGCTGCTATTCTATCACCTTTCAAGTGCTTGAACAAAAGCTGGAATAATGAGGTAAAGAGGACTTAATGAGGTAAATCGTACTTGAGCTGACATCTGATCAAGCAAAAAGCTGGAACCAGGTTTTGCAAACGAAGGCAGAAGCAGCACTGTAAACATCAGCGCTCTGGCTCTGGTGATGTGGGGTCTCGCATGGACCTCCGTGTCGCTGCAAAGACCAGTGAGATGGAAAGCTGAGACAGCAAGAACGGAGACATTACACTTTTCCTAAAGGACCAGGGGTCATTCCTGATGTTCAGGGGCAAGTTCTAACTTGAACAACGTGTCAAATGCTGTCAAAAAGGAAGAAAAATCAAACAAACAAGGCAAGCAACTCGGCTCTGCCTGTTGAAGGATGACCAAACAGTTTTCCAGAGACAGCTCCAGTTGTCATAAAGCACAATTTATTTAGTACAGCATAAAAGCATAGAGAAGGCACTAAATCCTCCAGGTTCTAATAAGCAAGTGGAGAATGGGACAGACAGAAAAGCCAAGAAGGCTCCAAGCAATGGAGTTAGCATGTCGTAGGGAATTACCACCCTACACCTAAAATTTTGAATCAAATTCAGAAAACTCAGTATCTGGGTGCATGTATTCTGCCAGCTAAGGCAGAATAAAATGAGTGAATTAATCTTGTTTCCAGATGAACTTCATTTCTTTTTCATGGCTATTTTATTTATTTATGTAGGTCTTTGAGCAATATTTAATAGCCCTCACTTTTTTGTGTAGAGGGAAACTGTATTGATTTATGTGCAAGGACTAGCTGTTCCATTGTAGAAGTCTATTTTGGAAAATCTTAGACAAGGAATCTTGCATTTTTATTTTTTCTTTCACCACATGAGGATACCCGATTTGGTACTAGAGTACTGAAGAGATCTTTTGAAATCCTCTCCTTCCTAAATGTCTTTGGCTTTCCAAAAATAATATCAATACATACCAAGGCACTCGTGGTCCAACAGTAGGGCCAGATCAATGCACCTGGAAAGACCTAGCTAAAGCCAAGCAAGGCTTTAA
This sequence comes from Crypturellus soui, assembly GCA_032275445.1. NCBI lineage: Eukaryota > Metazoa > Chordata > Aves > Tinamiformes > Tinamidae > Crypturellus > Crypturellus soui. The sequence goes on from JAUBNY010000230.1 coordinate 4,094,353, forward strand.
GCTGCTACACAGAAACCTTGACGTCTGTGACATGCGTAATTTTATCCAGGAGACCATTGTTTTTCCTCACAGTGCTGGTGTAGTTGAACAAAATATCTTCTCAACATTACTTTAAAGACATGATCTAAATCTCTCTGAAATCAACAGGTCCCTTTAGATAGAACTTCTTGGAGTCATCAATATACTATTGTTCTAGTTCACTTCTTTTGATGTCACTTATGCAGATGTACTTACTATAATCTAAAGAAACAGTACACTGTGTCTCCCAATTGAAATATCTTCATATTTAATCTGATTTTAATGAACCCATATTTGTATTTCAAGGTTTCCCATTTGCTTGGCCAACACAAACTTCTATTCTGCAACCTTTCATCTGTACTTGTACTGCCTTTTCCAGCTTGATTTGGTAACAATATTTTAGAAATGAGCAGGTCTTTCCAGTGTTTTCTTCCAAAACAAAGGTCATGAGAAAAAAAATCCCGTACTTGAGTGTAACCACAGCAAAGTGTAGGCTGGCCCAAAGATAAACATCTTTGAATGATAAGGGAGGCAGATTAAACACATGGGACTGTCCAGAGACATTTACGCGCATAGTGATGTGTTAAACGGCAATGCATTTATGACACATCTTCATGAAATGTTTCCTATGTGCCCAGAAACATTAAGAAGGGATATGCACATTGGCACATTTTAGGCACTCAGCCTGGGTGACTAGTGTCCCAAGATACCCAATTTAGTTGATTTAGAAGTGCAAACTTCTCCAGAGACCAATTCAGAGCAGGTGCTGCAGTGATTGCAGCATTTCTCATAATGTTAAGGGGGAACTGGATCGTGGCAGCTTAGTATGTTACAGCTGAATATAAAATCTCTGTATTTACTTGGTGCAATCAGGGAATCAAAGCATGTATTTCTGAGATACTGAACATACTAAGGCACCCAGTCATCTACCTCTGAGACTGAACTAAATGTTAGCAGAATGAGAAGAGCAAACAGAGGGAGAAACAGAAACACTGAAGCAAGAGAAAACAAGCCAGGATGCTACACATTTGAACACCACTCAGTGACTCTGCAACGTTCCTCATGTGCACCCCACTCTGGTTCAACGGTGTCGCTGTTCATTAAGACCACATGGAGTTTGTGAAAAGCTTAAACAAGCTCAGCAGAATCATCCTGTGATTACTCTGAGCTGCTGTATAAAGTCCGCAGAAGAGATGCAGGGATCTAAGGACAGATTATGCACAGCTTATTAATAGTAATAAAAGCCCATAGAATTTATAGCATGATACTTCAATCAATTAGCAGAAATGGACGTCTGTGCCAAATTTGCCTTCAACTCAATGCACTTCTGCAAAGGAATCATCAAGGATACAGTTTTAACCTTGGCATCATCTGGTCAACATGGGACTTTCCTCATCATTTCTGTGATCCTTATGTATTCTGGGCTTCATCCAGAGTCAGAACCAAAACTTCTGAGCACTGCAAAAGAATCTGCTCTGATGGTATTTCTGTCCGGGAACACATGCACTGGAAATCTCATGAGAAAGCATGTTGTGAAATGGCTGGAAGGGTTTCTGGGAACCTAAAACATGAAGGCTGCCTGGACAGTGTTTAACACTGGTGATTATTCATGCAAATTGGACACGAACTATTAAATCTAACAATTCCAAATAATTAATAACATCTGCTTTTACACCAGCTACAGGCAGATCCACTGCAGGAGATCTATAGAGCAAAGCAGTTGGTGCTGAAGGCCTGCTACTTTGGGGGGGATTTATTTCAGAATCGCTTCCCTACAGTTCAGAACAGCAAGTTGTGAAATTGATCTGCAGTATAAATTAAAGCATGACAAGTGGGGTTGATGGGGAAGTTTGCTTCAAAATCACATTTCTGACCAAAGAAATACGTTAGTATAGACATGTCTGAAGGTGCTTAACATTTGGATACCAGTGGAGCCTCACGCTTCTTATTTATAGGGTGTTTTAAAGATATTCATAAGAGTCAATTAGAAAATGTACTTCTACTAGCAAAAAAAAAAAAAAAAGAGAGAAATCAAGAGAGTCTAAATTCCAAAACATTTTTTTTCAGACTTCCCATGCAAAAATATTAAACACTCAAGAAAATAAAGAGTAAAGCTATTTAAGCTATTTCAATTCTGACTTGCTTGGCTCTTTGTACTGTGCTCAGCTGATCTACTCAGCTAAGATCCTGAATCACTGCTCTGTGCGGACTGTGCTTGGAAAAACAACATCCATCTGGTTGGTCCAGAAACATCAGAAACATCACACAAAGATTAACCCACACGCTTTTCTATCATTTTCATTTCTAAGCTTAGAAAGAACCCAGAATTTCAGTCATGATGAGGGAGAAAAAAAAAAAAAAGCCTGCATTTTCAGGGAAGAAGTTCAGAACCTTCTTGAGATACAATATTGTGTCTGACATCAGCTAAGACTCTCCTGAACTTGCAATCACTCTTCATAGCTTGCCTAATGAGGCAGACTCCATAGCTAGGTGTTATACTAGGCTCAAGACTTCCACTCATCAGAAACCAAATAAGGACAAAGCACTAACTGGCTAATAAATTCTACTTATTCTTTCCTACAGATCTGTCAAAGAAGTAATGAAACAACTCAAGGAATCCCTCATCAAATGCAGAGTGGACTTTCTTTTAATGGTGAATAAAAATAAAATAGCAGTCTTGAACATAGATTTGATTCTCAAAGCTCAGATGAAAAACATACACATTTGTGACAATCTGACACGTCTGATGAAATAAGAAAGGCAGGAATGAAATCTCTGCACAATGCTTATTTTTAGCTAAAGAATAAGTCAAAATACAAAGAAAGAAGACATAGGAAAAGCAAATCATTCAGATACTGTCTGGAGCATGACAAAGCTGCAATGTCCATGTCAAAATCACCACAAGGCGATTAAATATGCTTCATCTTCAAGCCGTAACAGCCATAATAATAGTTATAAATATGTGATTTCAAAGTTACTTAATTATCTTTTCTTTACAAAAACTCAAGAAAAAGTCTGCTGATGTCTTCCCATGGATGGCAATAGTCACTAGAACAGATTCTTAGTTGTGGCAATTATTGGGAAAATGTAACAAATCTGGCCATGCTGCCCCTGGTTTTGTGTTTCAGGGATCACATGATGCTTAACCTACCAAAGGCTCCTTTGGTAGGCTCCTACCAAAAGCAACTGAAAAATCATTGCAAACAAACTAATATTAACTCAGACAGTTAAAGCATTTGAAATGCAAAATACTTACTTCCATTTTAACATTAGCTGTTCTTCCTTTCTTCTTTAGGTCTAGATTTTTATGATGATGCCCTTCCGTAACTGTCCTTTCTGCTGGGAATGATGTTGACATTAATCGTCCTCTTGCAAGATCATGCCAGTCAAAACAAATTGCTGAAGCTGCTATTGCTGTTCTCTCTTACGTATATGAAAATATTTTTTGAAGACAAAATAAGACACATACCCAGAGTGAGGAGGGAAGGACAAGAGAGTAAAATACACAGCTTCTTTTTCTGCAAACTTGTGCTTGAAGTCACTCAAAGGTGGGATGAGTACACATCCTTATCAGCTGCCTAGATTATGTTAAACTTACCCTGCTATCAGACTATTTTAGATATAGCCACCTCTTTAGTCATAGACTGAGCGCAGTACAGCTAAAGATATGTTCCTGTTTGGTCAGTCCATACCCTTTCCTTTAGCAAAAAGCAGTGAGAGAAGAGACAAAACAGACTTGAGAAAAGAAGGAACACAGAGAGAGGTATGAAGCAAAGGGAAGGTAAGTCATGATCCAAGTGAGAAATACTAATTTCCTTGTGGCACATGGTTCAGGGTTTCTCTGAAGGTCAGAGCAATATGGTTATGCAATAGACTGACAGACACAATGGTCTCAAAAGCCTGCAAGGAGGACAGGAGAGGTGGTGAAGGTTACTTCTTTTTATCTATTTGTTCTGTTTGCCTTAATATGAAACTAAAAATCTTAGAAAAAGTGTTTTCTCCATCCTCTATTCGGCTCATGTTTTTTTTCTGATGCCTCTGTTTAGCTTAGAGCTTCCCACTCTTCTATCAGCAGGAGCTAAACTGAGTGGTGAGATGATACCAGCAGATGTTATCATTGGATTATCTTCATCTTTACATCTTTAATTTTAAGTTAATAAATAATTTACAGGTCGACTTTTCTTATCTTAACCAACATTGACAACAGATACATTTGCTTTTTGAAACTTTTACACAAAGCTTTTACCTTTTAATTCTCATTTCTCTCTTTACGCTCTCTACACATGCTAAAAATAAAATCAGTGATGCAATGTATTTAATCTGTACCACTACAGCTATTGATTTAGCACCTGAAAAGAATTGATCATCAGATTTATATCCTTTCCTCTATTAAATTAACTAGTCTTCCATGACCATAGTCTCTAGAGACAAGCCTGCATGAAGAAATATATTCTCTACTAATTCCATATAGAAAAATCAATCCAGTGTCCCAGAACTTGGTGTTAAAGTTCATCTTAATCAAATTTGCACACAATCCAGTTCTTCTGTTTGCCATGATAGTATTTTATGCTTCAGTCATCAGTGGAATGAAGAAAACAGAAGCTGAATGATACCTAAACTAGGCTATGGTTAAACATTTCCTCAACAAATACATTCAATCTATTCTTATAGTCCCTGTCCATTCCCTCTGATCTGATGTGCAGGACATCTGTGGTTTTCTGGTGCACAACTAGGGTACTTCATTCCATGCACCACAGCACAGTCCAGAAATGCCCATTGTCAGAGATAGTCAGCAGAGATCTAAATACAAATTATCCTTGATAATTTTCAAAGGGTCTCCAGTACTCCCCACTGTCATTAACTGTAGTGACATTTATGGTTGCTTTGTTATACTGAAAATCATGATACTTTTTTGATTATCATGGCTAACTATAAGTTTAGCAGGCTAATTTATGGAACCTTTATTTTAAAATAGTGTCCTGAAGTCTTTCTTCATAATATTGATACTACATTAGATTTAAGGACATTGCATAGACTTATTCTGAATTCCAGATAAGTAGAATAATTTTTCTTTTTGGCTCAAATGAGCAATCAGTTCTCCTTCAATGATGCTTCCTGAGGCAGAGTGGATAGTTCTTCAATTAGATTTCACACTTCTGGGCTGTCCAGAAATTTTTCATTTTCATGGCAACATCTTTTTCAAGTCGTGAGGCAGTCTTCAGCCTTCCCTGCAAACTATCACCCAGATTTTGCAGCCAAAGATTCCAGTAGGTTTGAAAGTGTGAGTATGGTGGGTCTGCAGCTGCTCACACTTAGATTAGCTTAAATTAACCACAGAACTGCAGCCTAAGAAGCCCAGTGATGGTGAGACAGAAGTGCTGTTCAGTATTCTGTCCCATTAGATCATTTTCTCCAGGCCTACCTTTCTCCCTGCCCTTTCTACTTCTTTCCTAGTTAAAATTAAATAAGAATGTGGAAAAAAAAAAAAAAAGACAGTGCTCTTGTGGGAGAAAAAACATCTGATTCCGTGATGTTTCAGATTAGCCAAAACTATCCCTCAATGACCCAGAATGCAACCCTATTAATCTAGGGAAAAATCTTACATGCACATGAAATAACAAATTAAACCTACAGAGAGCTGCTAAATCATTTCCAAATTGCAGTCTTTGCAAAAGTTCCACAAAGGCCTTCAGAAAAATACAAAGAAAGAGGTATAAACCTTAGGTTACACATACAGAAGGCCAAGGTTATGCTGAAGTGTTTTCCTATTTTTCTGTTTTTTTTTTTTTTCACGTTCTGTGAAAATCAATATGCCTCTCAGCCATGTTATATTGTACATTAAGCTGCATAGCTGTAGCTTTGCACTGTATGTCCCTGATGGTCTTTGAAGCAGCCAGAGACCTTGATAGAATTCAAAATAACAGATTTCAGTAGAAAGGACTAAATTGAAAGCTGCAAACCAGACCTACTTTCTTTGGGTGAACACAGTAGACTTATTTTCTTATTTTTTTTTCAGTCCTTTAGAAGGACGATAATTTGAACTAGTTGAGGCATCCTGTTTGGACCAAGTACCAGAGGGCGAGTAGTTAGGTCCTGTGGAACTAAAATGCTGTGTGAAGACTGCGTGGCTCGTGTCCTTGCAAAAGAGAATGGCTCTTTCTTCTGCCTGGCTATATAGAGGAGTGCAAACCAATAAGACATAAAAGAAAATAGCAGATCATCTGTACAAATTCCATCAGCCTATAGTGCCCTTAAAACACAGAAGCCATTGACAAAGTTGTAACTGTTGTGGGTTTAATAATAATACAATAACCAAGTTCCACTGGAAACAAGAGATGAGGGCATAGTTTTCATATTACATGTCAAAGCAATCTGGAAAACATCACCTTTCCTTCTTAAACATTTTATTTCGCTGCCCCAGTCTCCATGAAATACACGAGAACAAAAGATTAGAAGGAAAGTATTTTCTTACCTATAGAAAGCTTATAAAACCCAAAGAAAACTTATAAGATCTTTAAACTTCTGTTTCCAGATAAGCCCAAAAAAGAAAACATAATAATTTTTCTGAAAATTCAAGAGAAGCTTAGATCAGATTTCAACTAATTTCGTAATCTGTTTTCCCATTCAATTCAAAAATACCCCAAAAAACAAAACAATTATTTTTAGTTCAAATGCAAAGAAGTTCTAAAACAAAAATCAAAGCAAAAAAAGAAAGAAAAAAAGCTCTTCTGAGAGATCTTTGTTTACTGCATCAAAATAATTTCCATGGTAGTTTACTGAAAGAACTAGTCGATAAAGTTGAAGGCAAAGTGCCTCAAGATCAGTTGAAAGTTTGTTACGAAATGGGATTTTTTAGCTGAAAGGGACAGAGAAGTTGGGACATCTTGACAGACAGATCAATTTGGGAATGCTTCTGTGATAATACTATAAGAAAAGCTGAGGCAAACGCACAAGATTCTCTGTGGCCAGAAGTGTATGATAGTGTGCCCAGATGTTCCTTAGACCCTTGTAAACCAGACATCTATCAAGCAGTTGCCTATGACTGCTGGAAATGCTCTTAGTACTTTAAGGAGACACAATTCCACCGTTACGTAGTAAAATTTATCAGTATTTCAAATGGAAAATTTGTTAACTTCAGCTCTTTTCTGAAGCAGATTAAACTTCAATAAATCAGTATTTTCTGATATACAAATATCTTCAAATCTCTGCTTAGCTCTTATATAAACCTCTCTATATAAACTATATTTGTTTGCTCCAGTGACAGTTCCAGATCAATTCAGTTTCAGATGACTCAACTTTTTTATTACATGGGAAAATGAGACTGAAAAACAATAATATGTTATTCTTTAAACAGGGACATCAACAGACTGGAAGGCAAAAGATTATTTAATTGAAGTCCTGCAGTAATGAAACACAAATGGCTAAAATATTTGTTATCATTAAATTTTAGTTATGTTTTTTTGTTCTAGTAATCATCTTTCGGTTTTAGTCTTGTAAATTAGAGTTTTTGGCATTCATCTGGGGAAACCTGGGAATAGGCTGGTCGGCCTAAGGAAGGGCAATCAATGACTGTGGAAATGAGGTACAATAACAAGCCCCGTATAACATATACAGCCCAAACATAAATTAGGGGAGAAATGGTGAAGAGGCCGCATGTGTATGGGTAAGATCATCCCACTGACCCTGCATTTTCTTCTCATTCTGAATGTTCTTAATCCTTTCACAGCCCAAGACTGTGCAATACCCTGACTGGAGATGTAGGAGATAAATGCACTCTCATGGCTTGCGAGGCTGGCAATCCTACTGCAAGCACAGCTGGCAGCACTGAGACTGAATTTGCTTTGGAAATTCCATTCCCTGGTGTCAGTTCCTCAGAAGGCTGACCACCCTTTAGAAATGGCTTTAGAAATGCATGTTGGGTCTGTCTGCCTGGCCATCCAAGACTGATAGACTGTGGTAAATCCCAGCCAAAATGATTCTTTCTTTCTTTCTTTCTATTTTTTTTTTTCATTTGTGGAACCAAGGTGAAGGAAAAACACTTTAGACTCATTCTCTTGTAAATGATCCTGGTCTTCTTTTCTCTGAATACCATCCTTTTTCCTATACTCTGGAGAGCCATTTACATTAGGAAACAGAATGTGCTCTTGTCAAGGAAATAACTTTTTTCTTTTTTTTTTTGCCATTCCTTTCAAAAAAAAAAGTCCAAATTTGGTCAAGTTATAAGGCTTAAAATGTCTTTAAAATGTACATATGTTCTCCAGAAGCTCCAGTTTTAGCTATTCTAATGTCTAAAGGTTTCATCCTCCTTAAGCCCTGGTTTAAAGCTCTGCTTAACACTTTAAGGCCTGATGAAGCATAACAACGATTCTTTGTAGTTTGTTTTTAAAAACAAGTTATGAAAGAGATTGCAAATTTATTTTAATAATGCAGGGTGTGCTACAAATTGTCAGGAATTAATTTGCTAAAGGAAGTTGTTTACAAAAATGTAAGCATTCCTGCTGATGTTGTGGTTTTGTAAAACTTTGGGAAATTACCAAAGAAAAAAAGCTGTCAGGGAAAACAGATAAGCACAGACTGAAACAATCCATTGCAGTAACAAATAGAATTGGAAATTTAATAGAGAAGATGTTGACATGGAAGGATGTAACAGGTCCCATATTATAAAGTCATTGGACCAGAACCTTAATGTAATCGAATTAAGATATTTTACTGGAAAATGTTAAGAAGGTGGACCAAAAAAGACTAACAGATCTGAACTGAGACTTTTAAGACTTCACCTCTCCTTACAGACTGAAAAAATGACATAATTGCAATTTCTGCATGCATCGCTTTGCTTGACTTATTTGTTAGGTGTGCTCGAGCTAAGTTGTGGAACTTTTAGACATAATGCTTGTACAGTACCTTTTGTTTTAGAAACAAAAGCTTAAATAGATCAGCTGGATCTATTTGCATTCAAGTGGCTTCCTGCCACAGTTATGAGTGCTAACCAGATATGCTCACACACGGCATTAGGAGAACAGCAAGGAGACAGGGTCGGGGGAAAAGATCAGGTGGCCAGAAGGGCCCGACTGCAAAAGAACCAAACGAAGAGCTTTTCAGCATTCAAGTTGTCTCACTGACACATAAGAAGCCTCCAGGACTTCCACATGTCTCTTGATTCTCTCTCAAAAGCTACCCGTGAAACACACTGCCCTGAGAAGACTCTCATAAAAGCTCTGCTTTGGATGCAGAGAAGTCCAAAGCTCAGCTAGAGCTAAAACTAGCTGAGGACACAGGAGCCACGTGGAGGGCATCCACAAGAACAGCACTTTCAAGGGAATTTCAAGGGAAGTTCTAGGCAAATGGCGGCCATTTGCTAAATGAGGAGACAACACAGTGATAGATGACGTAGGAAGGACCAAAGTGCTCCCTGACTTCTTTGCCTCAGAATTCACAAGCAAAGCCTATACCTGTTCTTGTAGGTACTAACACAGCCTGAAAGAAGGCAGAGAGCCACCACTGCATGAGGAACGGATTAGAGATGCTGCCTGATTGGCCAAACCCAAATTAGTGATAATTTTTGTCTGTTGTGTTGGTAGTCACTGCTCCTGGAGGCAATTTTGTCTGCAAGGGGAAAAGTGGAAAGAGAAGATAAAGAGACCCCCACGCATCAGGAACACTGAGCTGTCACATCATCATCTTAAATGTGGCATTCCCACTGGGGACAATGCATTTGTGGTAACTAGGGGGCTGGAGTAGCATAACTACAGTGCTATTTGCATGAAGAAATCCTCATCTCTTGCTTTCTCCCTCTCCTGCCACCACTCCCTCCTTTCCAAAATTAACATTAATTTGAATGGAAAGTTCAAAAGTTGTCTGGGCTAACAGAGGTTACTCATGCAAATCAAAGGCCAAAGAAATACCTAGCAATCTGCCCAGAGTCATGCCTGCATTAATTAAAAAAAAAAAAGGTCAAAAACCAATGAGGAAGTCCTAAGCTAAGAAAGCTCTTCATATTTTATCGATTTCTTTCTTATGCTTGAGAGCAATGTGCTACTTTGAATCATAATAATATAAAAAAATCATCATTCTGAAATGCACAATTTCATTGCAGTTTGGTATCTGCAATGAGTGAGCTAGCAGCATGTAAAGATACAGCACAGCAGTCTGGTCTTTCATCCCACAAATGCTCCCATTGAAACATCCCGCATACTGGCTCAAGCTCCAAAAGCTAATGGGCTGAAAAGCTATTTTGGCAGGAAGCTGATAGGCAAACTCTGTAAGAGACTCTTTCTCTATGGGAAAAAGGGAGTGAAGCTCCTTTCCTGAGGAGAAAAAGCTCTGTGCAAGGAGGTGGGAGCAGTGGCTTGCTTTTTGACAGCTGATTACATGAAAAGCTTTAGATAGATACAATAAGCTTTTCTGAGCTACAATTTTCTCCTTTTCTCTTCCACAGGAGACAGAATGACTCCAAATTTGTGTTTAAATCCCATCCTCTCTTATTGTAAACTTAAGACTTTTTTTTTTATACCAGAGGACTGAGCTGTGGCAAACCCCTGACCCACAAACATATCTGCTTTGCTGGTGTTGGCAGCGCTGTGTCCTTCTTGCTATTTGGTTCAATAACCCTTACCTTTACATAGCCAGCTTCACCACAGCCTTGACCGTGGGCCAGATGCACAGCTGGTGTCCATATGAATAGACTGATTATGTCTGGCCTAAAATGTCTAGCCTTGGACAACTTCCTTCCGCATGATCCCAAATTGTATTCATTCTGAGCTCAGTATTTCAGTGCAGTAAGTTTTGTCCCAGGCAGTTCCCTTGAAGAAATTGCTAGGTATATACTGATGTTTACTCTGTTTTGGATCCTTAAAAGTGTAGGGGTAGAAACTCTCATAAACAGGAGAGATGATCAGTTTTAAGGTGTCATTTAAAAAGCACCTATGAAAACCAGCTATATGGCAAGTTAGCCCAAAGAAAGCTTAAACTAAAGTTGATGGAATTAACTACCGATCTCAGTAAAAGGTAGACAAGCAGTAATTGTACCCCCTTTTTATGCTGGTAAAATAGCTATAACTACAGAAAGTGCAAGTGTGGCCCATTTCATAAAGGAAAATTAAAAAGATCATAATCAAGATAAGAATACAGAGAACCCAAGGAGTTTTTAACAGGAGAATTTCTAGTTCCACCTGACCTGCTTGCTTAATTCCTACCTCCCACTTCCTCATCAAGGAACAAATATATATACCTCAAAATTTCATATATTTTACAGTTCATGTATATGCAACTATTCTTTGGCCAGTTATTCATAACAGGTAACTACTTTGTTAAAAGATACTATTTTCAAACCAATCTCATCCATTTCAAATGAATAATGAGACAAACAAGAGAGAAAATATTCTGAAAGAGAACTGTTTTCAAGCAGAGTAATTCAGTCTGCCATGAGGACTTCAGATGATCTTTAAATAATGAGCCAATAAAAATACAAATTGATATTCGTGTTTTCCCCAAGGATGCAGAAATGACATTAGTGCTAAGAATGTTTTATCGTTGTATTTTGTTTTTAAGCTAGAAGGTGTCTGTGTAACTATTCCGTAAGCAAAGATGAGTGTATAAACTGTCAGCTCCCAAGAGAGACGCAGGAGCACTTCTTGCTGACAAGTTGTGTTTGCAGTAACAGAAATACCTGCACTGAATGCCTTTCCCTGATAACCAGCTTCCCACCTTCTAACCTACAAAGAGAATTATGGAAAAATCATTACATACTAATTATCATGGTCTGTTCACGTCCTCAAGTGAAATTCTCGTGTGAATTTATTCTTTGCAACAAAGGAAATTTCACTGAAATGGATTTCAGGCAGTTCCTTAGCAAAGGCTCATTATTTCATTTCCTCAGCAGTAACCTCACATGGTTGGAGGGAAGCAAAAGTAAAAAATTTTCAAATGCTTCTGAAAGGCCTGTGTGAGTTTCTCTGTGGTGGAGAAAGGTGCCCCTGATATTGGCAGGGCACACAATAATAACCCCATCCAGACAGGACTCAAAGAGAGTTCAGACTATCTGAATTTGGCAAATCTCTGGTCTTAAGACTCAACTTGACTTAAATTTCCATTTTTTTGAATTGAACCAAGAGCTAAGTATAGAGATTTATAGCATGGGTCATTTAGAAGGGACAGGAAACTGATGGAAAGGCAGAGTATCCTGGGAAGCTGGAAACATTTATGTGGAAGGGACATGCTAGGATTAGTGCATTAGTGCTAAGCTTTTGCATAGCTGCTGCCTTCTCTGAGATTCAGCTGCACGAAGCTTCTGTCAAGAGAGTTGGAGAACAGTCAAAATTCATTGAAAGGATGAGCAAAAATTCTCAAATCTGGGCTTAGGTTAGAAAGAAACTATGCAAAGTTCTGCCTTTTTTCCTCAGACCTGAACTACTCTAAAACTTAAACAGAAACTATCTCAAACTTTAGAGTTGTTCATTGTCCAGTGACAGACTATGAACTAACATTAAAAAAACCTGCTATTATATAGCCAAACAGTTGTAAATATCTCTGAAAGAAAATCTTGAGCATATAGTTTCTGAGACCCTCTGCAGAGTCCAATAATTTCAATTGTTTGGGAATTTTTATTAGAAGTAAATTGAGATTTTCTTTCCTTAAAACTGCATAGCTTGAAATCTCAATATGAAATAATTTCATCCTCTATTGAAAAATAAATTATACTTCCCAGGTTTATAAAGGAAAAAGATTTCCCAAATTCAAACAGACAAGAGAAATAAACCAAAAGGTTTACACAATAACAGTAAAAAACACTCATGATTTTTAAGTTGAGGTCGTGATGGCCGAATACTTGTGAATCAGTCATCCTTTTAGAGCCTTATTTTGTGGTCAGAATTTTTTGAATGTGGAAAGCGAAATGATAATCTGGGAATTGAAAAGGAGAAAATATTTGCATGTACTGAAGTGTTATGTCCTAGTTAAATCCAATAATAAAAGAGACAGTTTCCCTTTGCAGTAGCTGAAACATACGGAATTAAGTTTGAAATACTTTGTATATACACATATTTCTTGAACTACTGTTGCTGATATTCTGATCTATGAATTTAATATTGAACATTTTTCAGCTTCTCCATCTGAGGTCAAATAGCCAGCTATTTGCATTTAAATAGATTACCAGCAAATATCTCTTGTTAGTCTGTGTACTTTCCATGGAGCTGTTTGATACGGGCACTTCTGCTAATCCAGACAGCGTTTTAGTAATCAGGGCAGGAGACAGGTTAATCTACTGAAAACAGGAGTTAATGCCATTCCCATTTCTATTTTCACTGTAATATCATACCCATGTATGCAGTATCTTTTCTCAGCTCATTCTTCTCTCACTGTGCAGAAAGGAGATTGGGAGGATGGCCTGAAGTAGCAGCTTGATATGATGGAGATCGAGGCTGGAATATCTTGCTCAGGTTTAACCTGGCAGTAGTCTTGGCACTGAATTGGGCAAACCTCTTGTGCCTGGGTGCAACCAGTCTGGCAGAGCAACACAGAGCTGGGTTTTATTTTTGAGCTGTTTGAAAAAAGCAGCAGATTCTCTGCTGAATGTTACATGTCTTAATTGGGTTATTACAGGAGCTCAATGTCAAGGTTGAAATAGGTCTTGGTTATGAACTGCCCAATTTTTATTGAACGTGCTGGCAGCATCATATACTGTCTTTGCCAATTAAATTATTTTAATTCAGTTGCAGAAGGGAGATTTATGGTAGACATTAAAATAGCAGGGAAAAAAAAACCCTTCACCTTGCACTAACAGGTAAGTACTGGAATAAATCACCAGGAGGCTGGGGATTCTCCATGCTTAGGACATAGGGGAAAGGCAGACAAAAATCTGTCTGAATTGGTGGTGGTAGAAGATCACAGATAACTTGTGATGGTCAGAATGAACTCAGCCCACTGGGCTTCTCAATGGCCTGTCCAGTCTAATTTTTTTTTAGGATTTTATGAAATCTGTAAGAAAGACAGTCTCGTACTGGCAACTTTAATAGCTGTTTGTGGTGGACATGCAAAGGCCACTCATATGTCTCACCTGGAGGAGATCAAATCTGCAGGAGACAAGTTAGGCTGCAGCCTGCTCTTCAAGTGAAAAGGGCTCGCTGTTGTCTGACTGCCCCTGCTCTTGCTGGGGAGCACGACAGCCAGCACACAGCCACCAGGTCATATGGCAAACTCCTCCTAAGGTCTCATCCTATTTCACCCGCTGGTACAGCTGAAGGAGGGCAGAGGAAGATACGTAAACCCACAAAAAAATCAGAGCGCAAGTTATCACAGAGCACAGGTATTCACATCTCCAGCTGAGTGAAGCTCAGTGGGAAATCTTTTTGATAGTGCTTTGATATCTGGAAGTTTATTTTGAAAAAAATAAGTTGTCCAAGTCTTTGTTACCCACATTTCAAAAATCACCACCCTAAGATTTATGGCAGGGTGCAGTGCAATTAAATTGTTCTGTTTTGTTACTGTGGAAACACATTTTGTGACTGGAGAATGCTATGAGAAAGATATTGAATGAACTTCTGAGAAACAATATTTTAAAATTAAAGCTGAACATTGGTTTTAGCCACATCAGAGAGTTTTCGCCTCAAGGCAGTCATGAAACCCCAGGGATTCAGAAGGAAAGTTCCACTGAGTTGTTCTGAGATTGATTTTGTAGGGCTGGCTCTGTGTCATAGGCAAGGAAAATAAAAGTGCACCCAATGAATCAAACTAGTGACTGGAGAGCTCTGCTCAGGACTAGGTGCAATACAGATTACTAGCATTATTAATATTCTCTATTCTATTCAATTCTAATATTCTATTAATCTATCTATTAGTATTCTATACTATTTTACAATAGTATAATAATAGTATTAGGCACAACGGCGATCCAGCCCTATAGCATCAAGACTTTCATGCTTTAAGCATCTTGATAAAATCTTAAACTTTCAGCTGGACCATACAGTGCCCAGCTGGGCTCACAGTGAACGTGTTTAAACAGATGAATATTGACAGAAGCAGACAATAGCCCAAATTATGGACACCCTAAGTGACCTCTGCTAGGATTTCTTTCTAATTGCTGGGCAAAATTGCTTATTCAAAAAGTCTATCTAACTCATGTTAACTCAATTACATCTAGTGATTGAAAATTGAATGGGCTTGACCTGTTTGGCCCACTAACCCCTGATCATCTGTTTGAGAGATTAGACTTGAA
>JAUBNY010000230.1:4205324-4218341 GCA_032275445.1 Crypturellus soui
GAAGAGAAGAGAAGAGAAGAGAAGAGAAGAGAAGAGAAGAGAAGAGAAGAGAAGAGAAGAGAAGAGAAGAGAAGAAATTGTTCAGAGAATGTTCCAACAGACATGGGCAGACATCAAGCAAACTTGTTTTTTTTCTCCCACAAATGCAGTGTTTTGAAACCAAAGAGAAGGAAAACAGCACAAATCACTATTCAGCGCGGGGCAAGCGGGGACCTTGTCAGATATGTGCTGTTTCGGCATTAATTATGACATGGAAGAGAAAGCTGCATTTTTGATGTATGGTGTTTCATTAACAAAGAAATGAAGTTTCAGTGTGCAAGAAAAAGCAAATGTGATTTCCCTCCTCCCATTCTGCTTATTTCATTTTATTCCAGCTCCCAGCTTCTAGAAACATCATCATTTTGCTTTGCCTGTGTCATTTTTTAATTAACTTGCTGCTCTTCTAAAGTTTCCAAGTTAAAATGCTGCTTTGACTATTTCCTTTTCTTCCCTTTAAACTGCAGATATCCTAAAGACAGCCCATTCTTTGCAGGTATTAGAGGCATCTCCACTTAGCCAGTATGTGCTGAGTCTTTAGCCCCCAGATGGGCCTGGTTGGGGTCAATACAACCCTAAAGCCCTTGACACAGTGTGACACTCCCCATCATTCACAAAGTGACATTTTGAGCTGATACCAGCTTAAAAGCTACTAATAAATTACCCTCAGCTTTATGATCTCAGCAGCTCTTCTGAGATCCTCTTCATAAACAAGTCCTGGGCTGAAACTTTCTTCATAATTTGTTTTTTCATGTTTATTGGTAGGAAATAAGCTAGCTCATCAGTTATCTAGCTAGTAACTCACAGAAGTACAGACTCTTCATCTCTTATGATCAGTGCTGTTCGTGAGTCGACTGGAATATTGTTCAAAAGTACTTTTGGATGGATTAGCTCTTGCAGGAAATTCTGAGCGCTTCACATCAATTCACACTAATTTGGAGATCTTAAATTGTGAGGCATCAGAGTTTAGGGTACACAGAAATGTTTGTTTCTGTTGTATTTTGTACTATATGTGTCATTCACATGGCTATCTCTGAGTCCTACTTGGAAAGCAGAGCATATTCCAAAGTATCTGAGTCCCACAGCTAAGGCACAACTAGATCAGTGACATCTTTAAAGTTTTGTCTCAGAACAAGAAGGTCAATCCAAATTATGCCAGTTTTCTTTTGACTTGTATTAGTTTTTTGAACCAAACACTGTAAGATTCTTTAGATTCTTTAAAATCTAATTCTTTAAACCTAGCAAAGAATTTTACTTATTCAGCTATGTCAAACAAAGCGGGGGAATATTCTCTTTGATTTCCTAGTCTATGTTTGGAAATGAAAAAGTCTCCAGTGTATCAATATGCAAAACACAGTATCTGTGTTTTCAAAATGAAAATTTTGTGAACAACGTTACATCCATTCTGGTGTGTGGCGAGTATCAGGCATAGACAGAGCTCACTTGTAAGAATCAGGAGTGTATGGTAAGGATGTGGCAATTTCATAGAACATTTTGCAAATCTGGAATAAAATATGCAAAAGAGATATCAAATATTATTACTCAATTCTAATTCTACTACAAAATACAGAAGATATCAGCTATAGGACTGATTTCTACTGTTCGTCCGTGTGTGCTTACTTATCTCAAATTTTCCATCGGTGTTTGATGGAGAAAAATCACATCTAAAATTGTGCTATGAACACTGTAAGATTTCCCAGCAGAGAGCTGTACCAAGCAATATGTTTCAATTCCATTATGAAGAAATACTCAGATTTGCACGAATCAACAATTCACTGTTTTTAGAAGCCCTATTTAGGGCCTGCCAACTGTGATCCATCCATTGGCTAGTGTATATTCCTCCTCCTATTAATAACAAACT
Organism: Crypturellus soui; assembly: GCA_032275445.1. NCBI lineage: Eukaryota > Metazoa > Chordata > Aves > Tinamiformes > Tinamidae > Crypturellus > Crypturellus soui. Next base: position 4,207,222 of record JAUBNY010000230.1, read on the forward strand.
AGATTTTCTAGAAGTAGCAGAAAGAAACAATTTCATTTTAAAATTCTCAAATGACAGAAGATCGATACAAAAGCTGCAGGAAAACAAGCCACTTCCAAGAATTAGTTCAAAATACACCGCTCTTACCAGCTATTAAAACAAATGTGTTTCAGTGTGGAGATGAAAGCCCATGATTTTTGCAGAAAGCTTTCCCAAGATTTATTTCGGTCCCTCTGCAGGTTTCCTTGTGCTACCATGAGCGGTTCTGAGCACAACGTTTCGTGCCGCAGCCGCCTGCGGCAGTGGGACCCTGCACAGCGCTCAGCGTACCCAGCCACATCGTCAAAGCAGGCGCTATGAGGGAATATGCAGCATTAACACTACCCATGAAACAGCCGGAGTGTTCCATATTAACCAGGACTGCAGGCGTTCATCAGATTTTATAAAAGCTGTAGGAAAGCCACAATAAAATAGCCAAACATTCCCTGTCTGATTCCAAAATCTGCAAGAAATGTGTCTGAGGAAAGTTACTTATGAATAACTGTTCTGCTTCTTATGCCAGTAATGCCCACAATAGCTGCAGCTTTGCAGAGCAGTTACTACCACAAACACCACCTTTTGCTGCACATAGACACACTCTGCAGCACTCCTGAAGCAAATGAGGTCTCTGAGCACTATCAAAGTTAAAAACAGCAGCTTTACTCCTGGGACAAATTCACTTAGCGTACAACCGAAGGGACACGTGTAATTTAAGACACATAATCTGGAGTAGATGATGGGTGGAAAATTTGCTGATGAAAGATAATCATCCAACAATAATTCTCTGATGCGTTTCAGACACGTACATAAATATTCCTTCCTGCCAGCCACTGGTGTTCTCGAGTCCCTGGCGGTCCTGCCTGAGCCTCTTGAGGCTTCCAGATGAACTTCAGCAATTTAAATATTAGTCAACTGGGAATTTGATTTCAATAATTTTAGAAGGAGCTGGATGTCCCAAAACCCGAGGGACCATCAAATATTTTACCACCACATATATTCCCATGCCTGAGATTTCTTTTCTGGAAAAGCTGTTGGTGAGAAATGCTGGGAGAAAGCGCTGATTTGTTGCTGCTGTTGTGGAGAGCTGATCATTACAGGCAATGTGCTTTCTTGCCAGTCCTGGGACCTGTCTTTAGAAATGATTTTTCTGTGATCTCTGGGCTCTCTGCTGCAGGCAACACCAGGAAAAAATATGCACTTTGGAGCCCAGGGCTGGCAGGGATAGCTGAATCACCAGAGCAAACTCAGAGCTGGCCTTCTGCTCCCTCAAATTCAGCCAGTGTTTCAACTGACCAAAAGCCCTTTTAATTGTTTTGAAAGACACAATATTCATATTTATATATGAAAGAGAAAAAAGATAGGCGCATCTTCCCAACCAACTGAAGTGGGAAGTAAAGACCCATTAAAACCTGGGGAAGCAAAGGGTAGCTGGACTACCCTTGAGAGAGCTTGAGATACCTCCAAGGATCAGGCATGCAGCACAGGGTACAGTTGAAGAATTTATGATTAGGCAGGGGATTTTTTGTTAATCTGCAATCTTCTCATGCCTGTTTTTCTGTTGGATTTGTTTCTGGGTCAGATGAGGTGCTTGGAATGATGTATCGTCAAGTGTTGTTCCTGCAGCAGCAGAAAACAGGATGCTGAAAAGGAAACAAGCTCGTACAGGGAAACCGCAGCTTCATTACTTCTATTCACATGAGTCTCCCTGTTTCAGTAACTCCCAAACTCCTCTGCTTGCAGTTTTCCAGAGGAAAAAAAGAAAAGAGAAAAATTATTTAATGAGCTACATATCTCTCTTTAGCACTGCAGCTGCAGGAATCTCATGGCCACTAGAATAAAATATTTGCCTTGGTCAGAGTCCTCCCCTCCTTGTGTTTCTCTGCTGGCTTTCGGTGCTGAGGATCTTACACTAGTGTGTGTGGTAGCATGTGGCTAAATCTGATGGACTTGAAGCCATTCCCACGCATGGGATCTGGCCCCTGATCTCTCTTTCTCTGCCTTCTGCTGCACAGAAATATTCACAATAGGTACAATAATGAAGGTGGAGCCAGTGAGCAAGGTGTTAGTGTGCACTTTCTAGAGCTCGGGCTTTGGATCAGCAATGACCATTTGTCCATTCCACATGTCCTCCAGGTAACATATCAGGCTTTGAAGAACGATACAAGATGCTGCAGGAGTAAAGCCTGTGCTGAAACACACGGAGCTCTGGAGCAAGGCACCAGCTGCTGGAAAATATAATGGAACAGATCCTCTCCTTTTGGTAGCTCAGCTAACAGCTAAACTTTTATGGTCTTATCCAAAGATCACTGAAGTAACCAGGATTACTAAAGAGTTTTTTCGGTAGCCTCCCTACTTTGCAGCTACTGGAGTTCATCAACCCCTTCTCATCTGAAAATATTAATTTTATGGAAACTCTACATTTTCCTAGAGAGTTACCAGGACGGTCACTTCCACATGCCCTTCTCCATCTCTACCCAGAAGCATCTTTCTCTGATCAGAAACACCGTTCCAGATGAAAGTGACCTCCATCTCAGGGTGGATGAAAAATAGCTCAATAATTCCGTGTTTTGTAAACATGGAAAGACATTTCTGAGCCGCTTCCAGGGATTACAGCAAATCACACTTCACTTATAGCTGGCATAGGGGCTTCCTTTAAGATGATTCTTCAAGGCTAAGTCTATAATAACCTGGACAGCCTGACACGGACACAACAGCATTACCTTGACAAGTGTTCTCCTTACAGCAGCAAATTATATAATAGTTATGTGTAGCAATGGTATTGTGATTCCTCTTCTCAAAACACAGCACAATTTCAATAAATTCTCATTGCACCTGCCGTGTAGATGATGGTTTTAGCCATAAACTAGAGAGAGACTTTGGGGCATGGAGGCTACGTGATTTATGTGCATATGCTGACAAAGCAGAATCTGGGTTACAGCCTGTGGTGCTGCAGGCAGCCTTTGTATCAAAATACTTAATTGCTTTTTATTGAAAGCCCTCCTCTTGCTTTCTGCCTGAAATTCTAGAGTTTCCAACAGCTGGCTTGCCTCTCTGAGCAGATAAGTGCGCTTACTTGTAGTTACAAGTGATGCCATGGTCTTTGAAATAGAAAATTCTATTTATTACATCTCGGATAGTCCTGACAAGAGGTTTCTTTAGAGGCATCCATGAAGTGCCTCCACCTTGTCCTCTCCGGATCTGTTGGCACAAGGCTAACTATGCCCTGGGCACTCAGATCCTTTCTGTAGTGTGAGACATCCTGGTGGAATAACCTTTAAGGGGCCAGAAAATTGAAATTCACTTTAACTGAGTGGTTTTGTGGAAAGTACTGCACATCAGAGGGGAATTCAGAGATGATACATGCAAAATATGCTCTAAGTAAGGCATAAAGTTCTCATGCACTTGCCTTTGACAAAAAGAACTCAAAACTGTTTATCAGTTTCAGCCACTCTCTCCGACTGCTCAGTTTCTCCGAGTAAAATATTGCCAGAAATCAAATGTCAGCAGAAGCAAATACAACCATTCTTATTACTGGTGGGCCCATGACACCACTGCTTTCAGACATTTATCCTAATGATGCATGGAGCATGAGCATCCAAACTTTACATTTCATTTCAGCATATTCTAGACATTGTGATGGCACCATTTGGCCATGGTTCTGCCAGGGCAGTTGTAAGAGGTTCTACAGGAGCCTAGCAGGGCGGTTATGATTTTGTTGATCCCTTCAGAGACGCAGAGAGGTACTTTCTCCTCTCTTAAGCAGTGTGGGTCTTTCCAAGGTGCTGCAGAGTCTTGCAGGCTGAAGAGACTCACCAGGATGGCTCCTGTGTCCCCGCTGGAATGTGCCGTGACCCTCTGCAGCTCTGCAGTCTGTCCCCAGGATAACCTTAATTCTGTGGTCAGGGTTAGGCCACCTGGTCCAGGCCAACCAGCACAGCAGCCTGGCCAGGGTGCGTGAGCCCTTGGCACAGACTGCCCCTGGCTCTGCTGGCTGCCTCTTAATTTTCTGTGGAAGCAGAAAATAGAACCCTGGTTTGAAACACTCATCAACCTTAGCAAAAAGGTGTGTTAAAGTCCCCAGAGCAGCAACTTTACCTCCCGCCCTCTTTGTTCAAATGGCACAACCACAGGCTTGTAATGAAAATGCTGGCACATCTTGAATCGTGGATAAATGGGAAAAAAATAGAAAATGATTTATTTTAAAAATCAAATGGAAAAAAAATAAAGAGAAAGGATTTACTGAGAAATTCTGATAAAGAATGTGCATATATATCCTTTTTTCTTTTTTAACCATGTGTAAATTTGCTAACCGAAACAATGACAAAGGATTCAAATCACTACTGAAATCTTAGTTCAGTTCACGAGAAACCTATCCTGTTTTTGCAAAAAGTCCTTCTGAGGAGGGCCAAATTATAATCTAGCTGAGCCACTCTCGTCACTGTGTTTTACTATATGTGCCATTTCTTTCTTTGCAACATACTCCCAAGCCTCTTTTTTCCTTCCCTGCAGAGGGAAAACAAACATGTAATGTGAGATTGGTGTTTGCTTGGTGCTAATTATGTAGTCTCTCTGTATTAAAAAACCCACAACTTCCCAAGACTAATAGATCTTGCAGAGGAGGAACACAGAGAAATCTACCTAATAATTAACTTCATTTTCACTTACTTAGACAGTCTCATTAGTTTTCCTGTATGAATATTGTGTGCAGGAAAACAACTGTTGTAAAATGAAATACATTAATAAAAGTCAATCTTTTTCTTTCACAGAGAATTAATTTATCTTGGGCTGTTTAAAAAAATAAATCCATTTTTGCCCCTTCCTGCTCCCTTGAATTTCATGCAGTTTATAAATATGTATACTTGCATGAGCTACTAACAGATTCATTTTAGCCATGTTATAACTGAGTTTATGATGTTGCCGTGTTTTTCCTATGTGTTGTAGATGATAGTACTGAGACTCTCGGGAACGATGGATCCATGCTTTAAACTGCTTTTTGTTTATAACCAGAGTCCAGGCAATTTTTTACAAGGGCTACTCAAAAGAAACTCTGCAAGAAATGAAGTAGATTAAAACTCAGCAAGGCTGAAATCATATGTGATGGAGAAAGGAATTAAAATAAGAAAATTAGTTCCACTTTCACATTTTCAAAACAGAAAACAATCGTGACCTAACTATGAACATAATTCCTAAATGTACTTTTACAACACAGATCTAGTGCCTTGAAATCTTTTTGTGTCTGTCAGTTTAAGCATGGCCTACAGAAATAATGTACATTGATTCCTCAAGTCTGCTCCAGTTCCCAAATCAAACTGTGAAGAAAAAGAATTAGAAAATATTTTAAGTTGGAAGGCTCCTCAGAAAATTGCTATTGTCCCATTATTCCCTGTGGATTATTTTATCAGGAGCTGTGTTTCATTATGAGTAACCAGCTTCTGTATAAAATGCCAGTCAGTAAAAGTGAAGAATAGGAAACAGTTCTCCCAAAACAGGTAACAAATCTCCCATGTCTTTTGTACTTGCTGAAAGTTTTGATTACAAGATTACTTTGGTATTTTAGTATAACACACACACACAAACAACAGCAATGAAAACCCCTGATGTGTGGGTATGCTTTAATTTTTTTCCTAGGATACAGTTATGTTATTAAAAACAATTGATACGGAGTGATTATAAAAGACGCATCTGGAGATGTTCACCTGGAGACACAAAAGCCTGTCTTCCTCAGGCTTTTGAAATAGTAAATGAAAGTCTCTCCTCCTGTAGGAGTGGAGAAGTGTGAGTAAACAAAGTGAGGACTCTCTGCCTTTACTAATTGCCAGTTGCCACTTTGATTAAACTTTTAATGAACTGGAGTCCAAAGGCAGATTCTTCACCCGGGTGTGGTGTGCCGTTCATCTAGCACTCAGCACCTAATTGCCAGGCAGCCTGTGCTTAGCCTGTCTCTTTGGGTGAGTCTCAGTGTCCCCAATGCCTGGAAATGGTCTTGAAAATCCCTCTGAAACCAGCAGCATCTCTGCTCTGCTGTCTAAGGAAGTGTCCGTCCTCCCACTCCAGCTGTTCCTGGTCCTCTTCCAGCCATTCCTGATGCCAGGTCACCCTTCAAAAATGTCTGAGGACTAGGTAGAGGGAAAGTGTTTCATCTCATTAAGATTTTTCTCCTTTATGTTGCTTACTTTTCTGAAAAAGTAACATAAAATAAAATTTATCCAGGTAGGCAATATTTTCCCACAGAGAAAATAAACAGGGAGGAAAGGAAGGTTTTGGAAGACAGGCCCTCAAGATGCTTCATGATTCAATTCTACTTTTTTTGTAAGGTGGAAAGATCTAGTCCAGTCACTCACACTTTTTCCTTCCCAGAAGCGGCACGTGGGTGCTCTGTTCTTGTTCACGGAGCCGGTGTCTCTTGGTGCTGATTCACATTGTTAAGCAGTTTCTGGATCTTCTCTGATGGATGAGGCAATTCTGCCTTACATAATTCAGAAGAGCCACAAGAGATTTAATTAATATTTATAAAGCATTTAGGATGCTCAGTTGAAAAGGGTGATGATATACAGGCTCTCCAAAAACACAAATTTTCAAGTTCTCTGATATTGCAGGGCATGTTATAGATTCCTTTTCCCTCTGTATTTTCCTATAGCAATTCTGTCCCCTGTGGGTTGTATAGAAATAGTCAAAACCTAGAAGACATCAACACAAGGAATTAAAAAAATAAGATGATAAATGGTTCATGCTGGCAAAGGAAGGCATCCCATGAACAGGAAAACCAACAAAATGAATTTGTGCCCTGTAACCTCTAACCACCACCTCACTGAACATCTTCGTGCATCCCTCAACTTTGCTGCCATGTGTCAGTGCAAGCAGTAGCTGAATTGGTGATACACCACCCTGAGGAGCAAACGATCTGGAAAAGAAATTGTCTGGACAGAAAACAGATATCCTGCCTGTCTAAAGGACCTTGTTTCTTAAACTTCCCAAGCACAACCCCCAGTGCAGAGGACAGCAGGCCAAACTGAGGTTCTCAAGGCCTTTCAGTGACTCCTGGCTTTTGCGTATGTCTCATTCTTGCAAGTAGCTTTCAGTGCCAGCAAAGAAAAAAACTGTTTGAAAAAAAAAATAAAAGAAAATAAAAGAAAATAAAAAACCTTCCCACCCTGCTGCAGGGAAGTATCAAGCAAATACAACAGGGATCACAGTGACAGCAGAGAAGGCACTGGACAGCCCAGGATCTGTTATGGTCAGTGCACAAAAGCACTAGTTAGATGAACATCATAGCCCATAGGAAAATATGCCTGCTTGCAAGCTTGTTTATTTTTTCAGGTCTCATCTACCACGCAGAGGGAAATTACAGAGAAAGAGAGTGTTTGTGTGTGTTTGTATCTCCACTCAGCCGTGCCAGCAAAGGGAAATCATCCAAAGCACAGATTTGTCTAATGTGGGATGATTTAATGGCATATGGCGTAACTCAGTGAATAACCCGAGGCAATCTCGGAGCACAGAGCACAGCGGTGCTTTATTGTCATCCCTCCCGCCCCGTCCCCAGGCGCGGCTTGGCAAGGAAGGACCTGGCTTTCTGCTGCTCTCCTGGTGCTTGATTCAAAAGCAGCTTTTGCTCCTGATGGGGAGCTGAGGGTGATGAAGCAGCTGCTCATAAGACTGAAACTTAGAAATTGTTTTATTTTGAATTGTGCAACGCCTAAAACCTCTTCCAGGAGATGATTAAAAATGGTTGTGGACTTGCTCTGTTACGTGCTAGGGGTGGCAGAGGCAGAGCTCCTGAACCAGGTGCCAGGTCACCATGCACCATGCTGACAGTTGTGGCCCCATATTTCCTTCTCTTTTCTCTCCCTTGTGACAGCTCCAGCTTATTTGTGATTCAGCCTTGAGCCATTTCTATGCTCTGAGCTCACAGAGAAGTATTTGGTGTTTTGTTCTGCCCGGTTTGTTTTCAAACACCATCAAGCCTGTGTCAGTTTTCTCCTCCATGTGCTTCCTTGAAACATTCCTCTTCCACCACGTCTACAAAAATCTCAACAGTCCCTGGCCAATCTACAAGCCAAGATCTCTGCCTTTCCTTCCTGCAGACTAGGATCTGTGCCTGCCTTCAACCAACATCATCCTCTGCTCTCCCGGGATGCAGGATGGAGCCATGGAGGACCTGGCACCAGGGGCAATTCTCTTCCACCTCTTCCCAGGCACATGGTTGCTCTTTTCCTGTATCCTTATCTCGATACTACATTTTCTACAAGCTCATGGTCCATCACGGTCTCTCCTCTAGGCATTGTGAAAAGTATAACTTAGCATAGGGTGAGGGACACTTTTGCAATGTACTTTAGCCTATATCAGCATTGCAGTCTGCAATGTTTACAGCCAAGGGGTAGGGGGAGAGATCGGGCAAGGGACGGGGAGAGATGGGGCTGTAGCTCATTGCAGAGAATAAGGAAGAGGTCTAGCATCGTCCCATCTGAAGGCAAAATACATTTCCTCTCCCCCTGGTGACTACCTGGGTGGCGTGAAGCCAGGCAGCAACACAGCAGCACCGCTCCTGCTCCCCATGGCTGCTTTGGCTCTGCCACAGGCTGTTCCCCCTGAACACACGTACGGGCTGCTGGGCTTCGTGCCCAGCTTGAGATACAGCGCAGGCACCTGGAGCAGCAGCGCCCGGAGGCAGCTGCCAGCCCGGCCGGGCTTGGGGCACGGACCAGGAGGCAGATGCCTGCCAACAGGGCACAGGATTCATCTGGCAGCGCTGACTGCAAGAGCAATATGGACTGCGCGGCTGCTGGCTCGCAGAGACGAGAGAGCTGCAGTCCTCGCTGCTCCGACAGCTGCTGGATCGGAGAATAATGGAGCGAGAAGAAAAAGGGACACAGGAAATCACAAGGGAAATGTTTGCTGCAACACGATAAGCCCAAAGTGAATCATTCAGGTACAAATCACCTGATACAAGGGCAGTTGTGAATTTTAATGGTGCCATCCAGTGGCTACATTAGTACCCATAAATCTCCCCCAGACCTAATTAGCTAGTATTTCAGATGTGGGAGGAATCCTTTCAGAGCTCAGCTTGCATCACAGTAACCATTTCTTCCCCTATAACTGTTTTGTTGTAGGTGACAACGGACAATGACCAAGGAAATGATTCAACATCATTTCTACTGAGGAAACCAAATTCTGGTCCTAAACAGCTTAGTGGCGGAGTAATAAAAACAGCAATAATATGAAAATCAGTATTGTGTCAGGAGGCAGAAAACAGGCCCAGGGAGTTAAATGCGATATTTATTTATTTATTTATTTTTCCAGTTCAGAGCATGTTTACGATTGTGTTTACGATTTCTGCGCTGGCAGTCACTGCCATGAACTGTCGCATTTTAAAGCATCTCTCGGGCAATTCTTACTCTTTTCCGAGGAGAAGGTCGAGGTGTGAGGCTCTGCCCCACACATGTCCTACGTGGGACCGAGGGGACCTGGAGGTCCAGTTGCTGCTTTGTTCCCCACAGCTTTCTTTGTGCCAGGCCCCCAGGCACCGTGTGGTGCAGCTTCTCCTCCCCACCCTCCTGCAGGAGACACAGCCATGGGCCTCCTGTCGCTGTGGGGCACGTCTTGTGGCCCCTCATTCCCAATCCCTGCCTCCCGGAGCAGCACAGATATCAGCGTGTGCCCACAGGTGCTAGAGATGCCGCTTCAAGGTGTCATCCGTGCCCAACACAGCCAGCTCTGGCAATTACAAAAATCCATCAGCAACAGATGATCAGCCCCAAACAAAGTTATTTCTCTGTAATGCAAAGGTTGCGTCCAGCCGCCAAAGAGATGATGCTTCCAGAGGTGCCGGTGGCGGTGCCCAGTCCTCGACAGCGGTTGCAGCCGTAGACGAGGCTCCACCACCACCTGCTGGACGTGCTGGGATGGAGCTGGCCTCCTCCCTGCTTGTCTAGAGTTTGCAGTTAGCACGGAAAAAGCCTTCACGGCAAAAAGGCAGGTTAAAAATTCAGGGCCCAACTCCTCCTGCTGCTATTTTCTAGTCCCTGGAAATTTGGCTAGTGATGGACATCAGTAGCTTTTACCATCTGGTGTGAAAGACTGTTTTCTGCTTCATTTTAGTGTAGTCCTGATATACCATCCCTCAGCAAGCGCAGGTGAATGCAAACAGCAGGAAAAGAGTCGAGATATTCAGCAAGGGAAACAAACAGAAAAAGCTTATGTGCTTTACACGCCAGAAGCCGTCAGACTTAAGGCTAAGAGAGCCTTAAGAGAATCTCCCTTGCTCTGTTGCCCAGACCACGTCCAGGCAGGACAGCAAATGTTCTGCACCAAACCCACCGCCCAGGGGACCCCGGTTAGGGCACCCTGTGCCAGCTTGTTGGACCGGCCGTGTCTCACCACTGACACCGGAGGATTTAACGAAGGGAGAGGTGAGGCTTTGGGAAGAGAGAGGCAGTCTTGGACTGCCTTGCTCAGGCTTATCTCAATGTCAGGAAATGATATTTCTTATATAGCATTTTGCTTTGAATTATTAATAACCAATTTGCACTTAATTTACTTATTTCATAAAATTAGTTATTATCTCTAATAGACAGGGCTGTTCAATTTATTAAATGATTTCACTTTGGGTTTTACATCACTCTTACAGGACAAAATTTATTTTGATAGAACATATTTTCCTGAGAAGATCAGCACAATATCCAAATTCATCTCATTTGGTCATTTTGAGCATTTTGGAAAATAACATTACTTCAGAAAAACAAGTATTACCAGATTGGTCATTTTAGACTCCAAAAGGAGTTAAAAGCTGTGTTAGTGATAACTGAATGAAACATCACAAACAGTTCAGATTTTTTTTTTTTTAAGTTTTCATGGAAAAACAGTTTTGTAGCCTTTTTTTTTTTTAACCTTTCTTATATCGAAGCCTTATTTTGTAAAACAAATAAATTGGACATTCAAATTCTTTATGAAAAAGCTTTTTCTGTCTGACTCCACTTGCAAAACACCTCAGACTGAACGAAACTGAGTTCAATGCAAAGGCTTTCTGCAAATTTAATTCTTTCACAAATGCCTTGCCAAAATTAGGAAACCCAGATGAAAATACACCTGCTTTTGTAACACATTAA
>JAUBNY010000230.1:4236579-4246789 GCA_032275445.1 Crypturellus soui
GTTACTGAAATTTCGAATTAATAAAATTCCCTCAAGCAACAATGTATTATGCTTTATGGTGTGATCCACACAAATATCACTAATCTTAATCAACAGGTTTTTCTGTCAAGATATCCCCCGTTTTCCATGTTGCCTGCCACAGTGTCCACAAGCTCTTGACAGATCAGTGATGGCCAAATTTTGATTTATTGGTAAAGATTAGCTAAAAGACTTTCCTCCACTTTTCAGCCATCAGAAATATAATTTAAACACTAGTCAATTTGGGATATTTTCCCATAAAGCTTTATTTACTCACTATGGTTGCCTACCAAAAGTTAGTCCTTCGTGAAGAAGAAAAAATATCCATTCGCAACACTTTTTCGCTATATCATCCTTCCTTAGTCACCTACCCAATTTCTTGAGTCTCCTAAAAGAATGAAGTGTCATTCCTTACACTGGGTAGGTTAGGACAGAAATTTTCTTATATTCTCTCTCTCTCTCTAACTATGTAAGAAGAACCAAATGAATTCTACATATACTATATTACTCTACTTCTCTTATATCTGGACCACACCATTGGCTACTGTGCAGCTCTAACAATATAGGCCACCTGAAGATGCCTCTCAGTTTTTTTATTTAGTAGTTTTTTCAAGTAAGTGGCTCCATTTGATTTATTATCTTTACCTGAAGATGGGGATGTTGAGATTGTTCCCTGAGGCAATGTAGGGTGCTTTGATGTTATGGCAGAAAAGAATGAACGTGAGGAGTAGATAGTCAATGTGAGATTTGTGAACGGGCAAGAAAATAAGAGGCAAATTCATCTACAGAGGGAAGAGAAGAAAAAAAATGGATAGAGAAAGTTAATAAGAATTGTGGAATAATATTCTTTTTCTCTATCATTAAGATTGCTAGTATCATACTATCTTATGATCTTTTACAGTTTATTTACTTTTGGTTTTCATTCATCTGTGACAATGATAACACTTTAGTCAACTGTACTTTTAAATTTTCATTGACTGGTAGATTTTAGCTGTAGATGTTAGAGGAAAGCAATGACTGATACTCAGTTTCTTCAAACTCACACCACTAAGACAAACAACAAAAAGTTTATGAGAATGTAGTGAAACCATGAGCTGCTATTTCTATTTCATAAATCAGTGAGGACTTATAAATAATAGGGTACCAAAGTTTTGCAACTGAAAATATTAAGAAACATTTCTTCTTATTTCTAGATCCTATCTATGAAATATTGCACATGACTGCTCTCAGCAATGTTTCTTGTTAATCAGTGCTGTAAATACACAGTATTAAGGCAATTATTTGTTTGTTATTGGCATACTTATCTAATGTATCTCTCAGGTGAACCCTGCACAAAAGATTAAAGCTGTGCTTAGGTAAGCATTTCTGAGTGAATTCCACTGAGCGTAAAGAAAATGATAGAATTTAGGGGCTATAATAACCACTCTTGATAAATATTGAAGGACTGGCAGCAGATTGCTAAAGAGTAAGCAAACAAGTTGATTTCTTAAAGATTTTTTTATTCCAAATTGAGATAAGAGTGACTCTTTAAATCCTAAATGGACCTACTAACTTACTACAGGCTGCCTCAGCACACAGAAAGAAATAACACTGGATGCAGGTTAGGCAGGATAATCATTCAACTCTATAGTTAAAATTTGATCCCAAAACAAAGACAAAACTGAATTTTAACTAGTATTTTAGGTTACAACTAAAAGAGTATGGTATTTTACTAAGAATGGTATTTCACAGATATGAGATAGGTATGTCCAGAATCTGGTCTTCGTGCAGGTGTAGCAGAACTCCTCACAGGTAAGTAAACACTACAAGGTTTAATAGAAAGCACATCAGAAATCTGCCTTACTAGAGTCCCCCGACCCGATTACCTCTGTTGCTGCTTTGACCATTTCTATTTGACCTCTGTGGATCTGAATATTCCAGAAAAAGCTGTTAAACAATTTTAGCAACACCCAGCCAGTCAATCTGAAGGAAGAAAAAAAACCCACAATTAATTCATGCCTTCTTTTATACTGCTTTTATATCAATAATAATAAAACTACAGAATCTAATTATTCTATAATCAAATTAATGTAAAATCAAATTGTTCAACAAGTTCCTGCCTACAAACTAGGACACGGTTAGTGACCACAGTGGCCTGCTGCAGTTATGACACAAAACTTGTTAGAGCAAATCTCTGGAAGGCTGCTCAAACTGCAAAGTCTTTCCAACAAATGAGGAAAGCTAACAAAGACTCTGTGATCTGTTACACTAACTCATCTAGCAGATAAATTTGTTAGGTGCTGGTGAGTATCTGGTCTTGTGTGCAAATTTAAGGTAGTCACAAAAAGAGGTAGGGCTTGCAGCACTAAAAGTCAGTGCGGGGAGGACTAGGCACATGACAGACACCAAGTCACCTGTAACCTGTAATAGTTAAGGTAGCCATCGAAGTAGAAAAATATATCCAAGATAAGGTTTTCCCCAATAATATCCAAGATAAGACTTTCTCCCAAAAAAGAAAAAAAGATTTTCATAGTCTAAGATGTTGCAGTTAGCTGCTCTTACTAGGATCAGCCTGAAACAACCGATACAGAAATATTGGACCAGTAGCTTACTGGACCAAGCTTAACTTAAAAAGAAAATTTTTACTTATTCTTGTCCTTATCATTAAAAATTAAAAGGGAGTGCTTATGACTAAGGAGATTTTATCCTTATGGTCAATATAGCAAGAGCTTGGCTGTCCTTCTACCCAATGACAACATCTACAAGCCATTTTTTTTACCTGATTAAAGCAGGTGACACAGTTGCTACCATTTCCTGGAGAATTTTCCTAGCTTTTTTCTTCACTTTGTTGATAGCTTTGGGATCTGCCTGAACAAAACTACCCGGAGTACTTGATTCAGAAGCTTCATCTAAAATGGCCTTCTGTACTCTAGGATTAAAAAGTAAAACTTATGAGACAGTTATGCAACACAGCAGCTAAATACACAGCTAAACACACCAATTTCTGCTGTAAAGGAGTACATATTACTACAGGAATAACTTGCAGGCATAAGCAAACATACACACTAAAATATTGTGTAACCCAAGGGCATTAAATTTAATCCACCAAACTGCCAAATCTAATTAAATAGATGCATGGATGAACATTCTCAGAACTGACCATATAGAAAATCCATATACAAAGAAAATCCAAAAGAGGCAGGAATGCTTAATGCAGGCAGTAACTGGCCTCTGACAAAACTAGACTCAAGGAGCAAGCACGTGGTTGAATTTCTTTGTGCTCAAGGAGAACAAACACCTTAATATTTGACTGGGGCTCAGTAAGCCATTTAATATGTGGTATTTGACACTGAAATTCTACTGCTTTATTCCAGTTTTGCTTCATACTCTTGGTACTAAGATTCTCTGAAATGCTTCTTCCCTATTATGACAATGACTTACATAAATTAGATAAAGATTTGAAGGCAATTTATCTTTCTCTGTGCTGTCCGCTGTCCACTCATTATACATCATTTATTTGGAGATTAAGAATTACAACTCTCCCCTCATTTAATTATTTGAGCAGAAATTGCAAGTGACAGTGGGAAAGGGCTGTCCTGAAGATCCTGCATTTTCTAATACTAAAAAATGGTCTGGTTTTCAAAATATAGTGTTTCCAAATTTTCAAATCATATTATATGTATCAGTCATAGGTAAACAATAGTTTATTTGGCAGTATCTTACCGGCTGTTATTCAGCACATTTTCCATCAGATTCTTGGCAAACATACCCTTATGAACATCCCTCTCTTGCACAAAAAGGACATAGCAAAGCCGTCTTGCAAGCCACCCTCTGTACCTACAAAAATATGAAGAGGTTTAAGTGTGACCGTCAAAACAATCCACTGAAAAAAATATAAATATGTACAATTGAGAAGCAAAGTTTTCCAGAAAACTGCCCAAAACTTTCTGAATTTCCTCTCTATTTAAGACAATTTACCCAGACTGTTCAGTCACAGGCTCTCCCCTTTAAATTAACTAACCCTGTTTCTCTGTACTCTGAACCTTCTCTTTCTTTCTTCTTTTCTTTCTACATTAAAGTTACTGTTTTCCTTTCCTAAAAAAAGCAATCATACAAATCACATACCAAAAAATCCACACAATATGTGGATGTGGTGTTAGGAAAACTGTTCAAAAGAAAATGCACGTAACAGAGGAAGGGCTAAAATCCCGTCTTCCAGAAAACATTTATCATTCTTCCCCCTCTTTTCACAGTTTCCTACCTCACTCTCAAGGCCAGGACGGCACCAGCTGCCACAGATGGGAGTCATGCCGTGACCTAGAGCAAGGGCCCCAGAACTGTGCCATTAGGAGCAATATGTTTATAAATCAAAACTGATGAGAGGGGGGCAAATTAAGAGTATCATCTTCTTTTCCCCTCTCTTCTCTTTCCTCTCTACCCTCCATCTCCAGGAAAAGGAGGTCTGGGGACAGAGAGCAATGTACAGCTGATGCCGCAGTGGGTGTCCCCAAGCTAACCACCCTTGAAAATCCTTCATTGGTTGTCACCTGGATTGCTCAGGGCAACTTTTGAACCTCCCTGCCACATTTCAGTATCTTTATACAAGCATTGAAACAAACTAGAAAATATTACAAGACTCTTATCATAAAATTCCAATCAACCTAAACGCATAGGCCACTTGCATTGTAGTTAAGTACATATGCATAATAGATACGGTCAGGCACATAACAGTCATCCAGATTATCAGACTGTCTCTCTAAGATCAAAGAATTTTGCTACCATACGGTCAGGGAACTTGGCTTAATTACTTTTCCATTTCCCCTTCCAATTTGAACTCGAGTGCTTTGTGTGTTTTTTTTCTAAAAAGCAAAGTTTATACACTTCTTTCTGACAAATATTTTAGTAACTATGAATATATTCAATTGATAAAAGGATCTGGTAGAGCATGAAGGTTTCTGTGTTCATTTTACAGCTTCAACATAATGTAGAATAATTAGAAAAATCTATGTTTCCTAATCCTCCAGTAATGACAAAAGAAAACACAGACTACAGACCCACTCAAGACACATTATTTGGATCAGACACTTGCAACTGATCACAAAAGTGAAATATTACAGCTCAGAAAAGCTGTGATTATTACTCAGTAGAGCTCCTGCACTCTACTAGGAGCTAAAAAAAAATCCCCCTTGTTTTCAGAGGCCAAGAAACAACCACTCTGTAACCCCACTGGACCCCAGAACTTCATTAACACACTCAATTTTCTGCCTATAATGACATTCTGAGCTAAAGGCAATTTATTTCATTAACCCATATTTTGATGTCCTTACATTTCCAATTTAGAAACTTTAAGTATTCAAAAGACTAGATTTTTAGAATTAATAAAAAATTTAATCATCATTTCAGTTATTTTTCTGTATCCTGCACTACTAGCTCAATTCTTTAAGAAAATAATTAGAATTGAAGACAGAACAGCCTCGTCTCGAGCTTCCTCTGTCTCCAAAGCTGCCTTTCTCACGCTGAGCCCCTGCGCTGCTCCTGCAGCCTGCGGCCTCCCTTTGTTTGCTCCCACTCCACAACAAACTCTGCAGAGCCTTCTGATGCTAACGATTACCCTAAAAACTTGACCAAGCACTATTAGGTTTTCCGGCAAGAAAATAAGGAGAGAGATTTGCTTGCTTCCAGCGTCTTCACCCCAGAACACCAAAAAGATTTCAAATAGTGTGAAAATGCATCATGGTTTTTGCCACATACGCACCATCTTTGGGGGGCTGCTCTCTGCCACTGAGGCACAGGAGACACAGAATAATACATCACTTTTGAATTAGATTTTTATTAGAGACAACAATCAAAGCCGAAATTGAGACCTATTTGCTCAGAAAAATAACAATGTAGCCTGAAATCATTCTTAAGAAAAGGGACAAAACGGCCTTGTAACAGGACGGATGCTGTCATGGGCACTACTGGGGAAAGGCTGCTCTGTTTTTTGTGAAATCAGTTTGACCCTTACACTCCTTGCTTATAAACCCAAGGAACTTTGTCCAAGCCCAAACTATATTCAGCCAGCGTTTACAGGTATATTACTTTTCTTAAGCCAGGATCAGCATAGCAGGGCAGCAATATATCCCCTCAGTCTGGACTATCCAGATTTCCCTGACATGAGACACATGAAACAGAACACGCGAAAATTTACAGGCAAAAGAAAAACTTGCTACATTACCTCGTATGTGTTTCATTGATATATATGACATTACGTAGGCCCAAAGAAGGAATACTAGCATTGAAGAAATTATCCTGTAAAAATCAAGGAAAAAGAGATTGGCAGGCTTTCCTGGTGCAAGAATAGTCATGTCTCTACATTCATAACAACATAGTCATAAGTCACACACTTCCCTTAAGTGGGTATAAACTGTTACAAAATATGATAAAATTCAGAAAGTCGCTGTTCTCGGTTCCAACACTTACAATACATTCTCTAGTCTTTACCGTATGCAGGAGAGAGATCTGTATTTTAGTGGTATCCTTCAAGTCAGTATATTTTATTATAACATTACATTTGAAATTAATATAAGCTAGGACTTTTCACAATACAGAAGTCATATTTGAGATACAAATTTATTAAGTCAGACTCAGGTACTCTAGAAGAGTTGACTATTCAAGTATCAGGGTATCCACAATTACTTGACAAATGATCTTCACATTCCCACTCTGTGGGTAACAAACTCAATTCAGTCTTTCACATCCCTGGCAAAGACCAGACCGTCAGCAGCTCCAGGATGAGGTTGGAAGCATTTCACTTTGGATAAACAAATATTCCTTGGCAAGTAGATCTGAACTTTAATCTTCCATATTCCAAGCAAGAGCTTTGACCAAGAGGTTAGTCTCTATCTACCCAAATAATATTTAATTATAAAAGTGGTACCTTGCCAACAGGCAATTACAGCTAAACCCCCTGGGATTGTGCACAGCAAAGAAAGCAAACACAGGGGACAGTGAGGATGAACTATTGCACAGGTAGAGCTAAAGTCATGCTGGTTACCATTAACAGGACATCTGTAGGACAGCCTCATTACTGATTTTACAATCTGATAAGAATCTGATTTGTTTGTATTTGTTTTTCTTTTATGCAAAAAATTTACCACAAATTCAAACACACAAATGTTCTACATCATTTGCAAACTAGGTAGCAAACATGCACTACAGTGGAAGGAAACATTCTTCCCTTCCACCCAACATTAAAGCCTATCTGTGTAGCCCATATGATCAAAAATTGCTGCTTCAGCATATGAATGGGAAACTTGAAGGTAAAGTAAATTTCTTAGACCTGCACAATATTGCCAGTTAATAATTTCAAAGCTGGCAGAACATTCAGGCAAAGAGAAATGAAATTACTTCTTTCTTGGTCTCCTAAAAAAATCAGCAAAGCTGAGAAAGCAGCACAGAACTCTTGAGTCTATTTGAGTGCTCTAACCTTGGCTATAATCTTGATTTAAATAGGAAGTTCATCCCCCAGGTGTAATGCTATGCTTTAGCTTTTCCATATTTAACTCTTCCCTGGGCCCGTGCCAGGTGGAGGATGCAGTTCTGTGCGATGAAGCACGCTCATGGCACTGGCTCCGACCACATCCTTGCTAGTCTAACCAGAAAGAAACCATCTTCCAGGTCTTTCTATACAAGTCCAAACTCTTAAGTGTCTGTAATAGTCTCAGTTTATCCAATTGTTTTGTTGCCCATATCATACATCCTCTTCAGAGCACACCTAGCTTTTTATCCCCTATGTGTGTGCCATTGGTATAGTTTTGTATTCTGGAATAGGAATAAATAACAGTTCCTAGGAATAAAGAACAACAAAATTATCATTTTAGGCCAGCCAATTAGAGAGCTCAGTGGAAGGGGCAGCCAAGTGGAATGTGAAGTCTGGGCTACACATATAGTCAAACTAGGTAATCATCTGGTCACGAACTATAAAATGCCATTTATCAGCATTTTACATGGGTAGCTTATGGAAAGCCTGCCCAATGCAGTTCAATAAA
Source organism: Crypturellus soui (assembly GCA_032275445.1). Taxonomy (NCBI): domain Eukaryota; kingdom Metazoa; phylum Chordata; class Aves; order Tinamiformes; family Tinamidae; genus Crypturellus; species Crypturellus soui. The sequence continues at coordinate 4,244,607 of JAUBNY010000230.1, forward strand.
GTCAGGAGAAAAAAAGAAATTATAAAGTCATTTTGTACAACCAACTTGACACTGTGCCCAGTAGACAAATATTCCCGTTATTATAACCAGGCACTCCTTGTTGCCAGGTCGGGCAGACAAGCTAGGAATCATCTGAGTGTGCAAAACCAAGCTGTCTTCTCAGGCACACGACTCATCTCTTCAAATTTGAAGGAGAACACACTACTTACTTTCAAAACTGCATTTATTCTGTGGATAGAAAATTAAGTGTCCTAAAGGTGTGTCCCAGTTATTAATCTGGTAGAGCAGACTAAATCTGAAAAGCTGAGAGTTTTCTCCAAAGAGCAAACGCACACTGAAAAGCAGGAGGCAAAGTATCATGGTATCTGTCCCACCCGTTCATCCCACGGCAAAGGAAATATAACGATAAACAAAAGAGAAAAAAGCTTCATTCCTTTATAAAGCAAGAACACTGCGACCTGAATTCTGAAAGTAAAAGTTTGGAAACTTCATTACACTGTAACTACGCATTATCATTAAACATAATCCAGGGCATAATCTTCTTACCCGGCTCTGGGGAGTGCACACGTAGCAGCATCGTCCCACAAATGGCCTTTTTCTGCTCAGCAGAGTCTCTTTCCATTTTAAAGTAGCTGATCGAAAGAGAGTAGGCCTAGAGTTACACTCTCCCTGCAAAACAAAAGGCAGCCACGTAAATTTACATACACAAATGCATAAATATGCATACAGAAACATACATAGTATTTACTGAGTCTATGAAAACTTTGAATTAAAGACTTCAAAGTTTGAATGGACCTGCCATGCACTATAAAAAGAAGTTATCTAAATGAAGCTTTCCTAAAATGTTAAAAAAAATAGCTCCACCAACTCTATTGCCTAAGTAAGCTCAGTTTCAGCAGTTTCATGAGAAAGGGGACGAAATGTTAGGCTGTCTTTTTAAAGCTTATCAAACTGAAAATGAAAAGTAACTGCATTCACAGAACACATTATTTTGCTAGAATATAATCAAATATTTTAACTATAGGTTTTACACAGACAAATGAGGATTGCTCCCATTAAAACCTACTGAGTTATCGCTTGACGGAAAACACGTCATCTTGTCCACTGGATTCAGGCTTCCTGAATCCTACATTCCAAGTTTGTAACAGAAGGGAAAACACAAGGGGGAAAAATGACGACCGAATAAATTAAAATGTATTTAAAATAATACACTTAAGGAAGAAACAGGATTGAACCAGCACCTTAGACCATCACATGCCCAGTTACAAAGCCAGCCCACTCTGAAACAACCATAAAGTGCAGTGCAGAAGATGACTAAGAACTTAAATGTGTGTGTATCAGATTTGGCAAGTAGCATGAATTGTTAATTATTTCAAGACTAAAGAGCCTTCCATCTGAAACAGGCATCAAGGTGCTAAGCCTGATCCATTCCCTTCCGTAATACCAATTTTCCATTAGCCACATCTGTAAAGTCATGTTCCTGCTTGTCTTGAAGCTCTGACTGCACCTACGGCTTCTTTCCTTCTTTCTTTTCCTGCCTTTATCCCACTCTCTTTCACAAATCCTCTAGATTCCCACAGCTCCTACACTGCGGCTAGTAGGAACACTGCAACCCAAATATCTGCCCTTTCTCTCATTTCTGACCCTTCCTCCAACTATTCCTCTCTAACAAGTTCAACTCCTCCTCTTCAGAGAGGCGCCTAGTTCTGCACTCAATTGTGCCTCAAAACCAACCACAACAATCCAGTCCCACAACTCTTCCCAGTCCTCTCTAGTCACTGTCTACGTCGGCTTCTTCAAAGGCCATGTCTCGACAAAGGACATAGACTTTTAATAGCTCCTTCTTTATATCCATCAAAACTTTCTCTGCCTCCTGTAGTGAAAGGATAGCTCCACCTACAATGGTTACATGACCATCTTCAGCTTCATGCTCCTTTTCACCTGAGCTTTTAAAGCAATCACATCCTTCAGGACAACAAGCCTATTCGGATTGTCTTTAATCTAGCACAGAACAGAGCTTTGTGCAAAGGCTGCCAAGTAAAATGATTAATAACACCATACCAGGACACTGCAGGACTCAAGCCTTCACAGTAAAAATAAATAAATAAGTAAATAAATAAATAGAGGACATCTTTAAGTTGCAGGAAAACCAAGACAAACATGGTGAGCTGCATTCAAAGTCC
>JAUBNY010000230.1:4248420-4258468 GCA_032275445.1 Crypturellus soui
GTTGGGTTTCCTGCTGCACTTTCGCATACTGATCTTTTCCCCATTTTTTCTCATTTTGGCCAAGAATTTCAACTTTGGGTAGTGGGTCTGTGTGTTTCAGTTCTCGTGAAGGAGCATTAGTTAAAATACACTTTTTTTCCGCTTAACAGATTTACTGAGTTTCAGCAAGAAACAATTTGGGTTTCATTGGTGTAGACTGAAGCTAAGGGGTTTTACAGCCACTCCGAGCCAACCCCAAGAGGCCATGGAGGCAAAAAGAAAAATTACACAAGGCTTTAGTCGCTCCTGTCACATTAGTGTCATCTCAGTTATTAATCTCAATTTCACTTGCATAACAAACATCTCGTTGGCTTGGCAGATTCATGGTGACAGAACGAAGTGACGGTCCCTTCTGCTGTTCCAGCTGGTTCGCGGGGCCCTGTCCTGCTTGCAGGAGTGCCCTGAGCGTGTCCGGCGCAGGGAAGGCTGCATCAAAAGGGCAAGATGCAAAATCTTATCACAAAACTGAAACCCGGTGCTCTGTCACGCATTTCAGTAATTCTGTTTGCCTCAAGAGCGTATTACAAAAGGCTGTGACTGAAGCTACAGAACTGCTCTTGAAGCAAGTTTCGTTTTTGAAACATTTTCAAATGGTTCAACAGCTGGAATACAAGAAACTGAAAAGCTTAATATAAAGAAACAGGCATCACAATAAATACTTACATCTGGAGTTTAGGAAAATGTAGGAAATAGAGTTAAAATTCTTGTTAGTGACTCCACAATCATTTCATTTGCATTTTTACTTAAAAATTTTCTTTTAGGTACTTTACATTACACAGGACCACTAGGATGTCTTATATGCAGTTCCACCGTCTCTAGGTATACAACTTCTCACATGTTTTTCCCTTTCATGTAATATTTACTGTCATAATGCAGGATTGAACAGCACCCTGGTTCAGGGTGTGATGACATAGCCCAGAGCAAACTCAGTCATGGAGCGCAACCCACACTGAATTACACTGTGTCCCTCTTTTCAAGATAAATTACGATATATTCAGAATCTAATAAGAATCTTTTGGCATATTTTTTTTCCATGCATACTTGTTTCCATTGGTATATTTTTTCAGGTTGCAGAAAAATTATGTGATATAAGTAATATCAGAACAATTGTTTTAGACACAATGGTCTTTTCATCACTTCATACAGTCTCGAGAGTCTGACATTTGAAAAGAATAGTAAATAGTGTTTTACTCAAACATAGCTTATTCTGTGTAATCCAAAAAAAAAAATTGCTTCTAGTATGATTTTAATGCAATTTCCTATTTTTTTTCTGACCTTACAGAACTGTTAGCTTATTCTAAAATAAATCCAGACGCAATTTTTTCCTTCATCTGCACAGGATGAAGAATAAGCCCAACTGCAGTGCAGCATGTCCCTTTTTTTAACGGGACCCGCTTGTATAAATCCTCAGGCTTAGTAGTAAACTCTCAGCATTCAGAGCTTGGCGGTGGTGGTGCGTTGCTATGGGATCAAGCAAACGGGAACAAGTTTGGAATGCGCCAAAGGAAGAGGCTTTCAGAGGCTGCAGCACCCCTGGCCGTGGCGTTCCCATCGCAGAGGCTGCGTCCCGCTCCCGCGGCGGTCCCGGGAGGCTGGCGGCCGCTCTCGGAGCCGTGGGAGCGTGCCCGCGTTTTGCGATGCAGCTTTTCTGCGCCGCTCAAGTGCTTGCTGTGCCGGTGAGGCCTGTGTGTTTGCAGGTGACAGCAAAGCAGCACGACCAGGGCTTTGTGCAAACCAGCTGCAAGCCACGTTGTACCTACCGGTTTGCTGGCGAGATTCATCTTTTTTAAATAAAGATTAGTCTCTCCTTTGTTTAAATTCCTCCTTAGCTTCCAAAGCAGTGCCACAAAGTATCTCCTTGCTAAACAATGCTGCTGGCAGGAGGAGGGAGCAGGGAAAAGGGGGGCTCTTTCTAAAGAAAATCTCTCCCTTTTCTGGGCTCCCAGCTAGCATTTAGCAATTCCCATGATGTCACTCCTAGTAATGGAGAGATGTTTACAAAGGAGCACACAGCATCCTGCTTGAAAAGAAACTTGCAACCCAGGGAGCGCTACAAAAGTTAGGAAACCAAAAACTGTGCGGGGAGGGAGTAGAGATGCAGACAAAGAGCCTTTGTCTGCAGCGATCGGACTTGACCTCACATGACTACGAACAATGAAGATTATGCAGGCTGGCAGCCGCAGAACTCAATGTCAGCATTATTACTTTTGGTATACAGTATATTAAAAACATTTCAGAGTGGCAACAGGCCACGAAATGGACTGATAATATTGTACAGAGAAATGGTTTGGCTATACTTTTTATCTGCTTTTAAGACAAATGATTCCAGCTCATCTATTTCATCTCCCTTATCTTGAGAACAAATACAAAATTCATTAAGAGCAGTTACTCTTTGCTATGCAGTAGAGAACATTGTGTTTCCACAATTTCTTTCCATTCAAATATCATCTTTGTTACCGAACTCCTGAAAAGATAAGTGCATTTTAGCCAAAATTGCTCCTAGCTTTTCCCTTGAGTTTGCTACTGTGTTAGTACAAAAAAGGCTTTTGTTCTAATAGAAAGCATTACTGAATTACAACCAGCACAACTAACTTTTAAACTTGCAGACATAGCACCATGCATCTACTAAGCAATTACACCCCTCCATGACATACAGATTAGAACAGCCGAACTATCCAAGGGCAATTACCAGCATGGGTATTTGGGGGATATGGACTGCCAGAATCTGGGGCAAGATTCTCCCATACCCCGACCTAAATCAATCACCCAGGATAATAATGGAAGCCTCCCCGTGCCTTCGGCCTCCTAGAGAGGAATTCCCTGCTGGGGTCACAGGGCTGGTTTTGTAAAAGTGGTTATTTCAATTCTCTGCTTTTGTTTGTTGAGATGATTTGCAAAGCTGATATTTTATCTGAACTGAAAAATAACACAAGAAAGATGAAATGACTAATTTATTATATATGGGCCGCAGACAATCTTGGATACATCAAAATATTATCCATTTGTATTTCAGTAAAAAATAGCGTATAAGACTATGGTTATATAAAGGATAAATCCAATTTTGTGTTCACTGATACCTCAAGTTCTGTTTGTTAATGGCTTTATTTTATGCCAAGGCCAATTGACTTCTTGTTCTGATGCCCCTGCAGAAGATGGTTGGAAGATCAGTTTCCTCTGATTTCTTTCCATCCAAAGACACAATCGCATAAATTTAGCAATAAAGAAATCAGAGTTGAGGCCAGTACAAACCCTTTGAAAAAAAAAAAAAAAAAAGAATATCATAAATAAATTATGATCTTATCAAACTCACTGTGACTCATCTGTGAGAGCCTGCAACACTGCTGTAGAACAACACAACCCCTAATTACCATGAAATTGCAGACAAGTCCTTCAGCAGTGCCTGAAAAGGAAGACGTTTTCACTGCTCAGGTTTGCTCTGATGCAAACAACGATCCTTCCACAGGATACTGCACATTCCAGTGAAGGCACTTGCAACCCCAATATTTTTCACTCTCTGAATTGACTATTCTCTCTGTAGACCAAGAACCATCTCGAATGACCAAAAACAAACAAAACAAAACAAACAAAAAACCTTCCCACAGATTTACATAGGTAAACACAGAGTGGGTTTACCGATTTTAGCTTTGCAAAGGTAAACAGGAACTAAAAATCCCCATAGATGTCGAGATACATTTCTTTTTTGGAAAACATTCTCTTATACACACTCTCTCCCAGCTTTTGTTTGTCATAAATATCTATAATTGGTTTTCAGTAACTGCAATTGTGTCTATGAATTCAATAAAGAAAAGATAAGCTACAAATTTGTTTCTGCACCACAAGATTAACTGAGAACCCTGACAAAAGCATTTTTTTGCCTTTGGTCTTCTCTTTGCAGTAATCTAGCTATGCCAGTTGTTGCATTTTAATTTTGCCATTCAAATCACGTTGAGCAATTTTCCCACAGCATGTTTCCAAACAAAAGCATTTTTTTCCTGCTCTCACTGATGTGTGTCCTGGATCTGGGTACTGCAGAGGAATATTCTTGTTTAAGTTCCAAGACTGAGCCAGCAATTGCGTTATAGAGCTAGATTGCACAAACTATCAGTGGTCATTTGACCAAAATCATATTAATTGATCAGGCCAAAGGATATCTGGTCAGTTATTAAATAACAGCTATTCAGTTCCAAACAGTGTAAATCCTACTTAGGTGTTTTTGTGGTGCTGGGGGAGGGAATTTGAAGCATTACCTGATGCTTTCCCAAGCTCCTTCCACCTTCGTGGCTGCAGAAATGTTCTAGGTGCATACCCTGAACTATTAAATTGTTTCATTACTCCAGGGTGAGGAGCAGACTGGTTGACAATTTCTTTTACAAATAATAGATCTTACTGCCGCTCTGTCCTTTCCAGTTTATTTCAAGTGCACGTTACCAGCTCTGAAACTTCCACACAGCCAAGGTTTGCTTCAGGAACATTACATGGGACACAGCACAGCAGGGAGGTTTCATGAAACTCTTTGTCAGTTTAGGACGGAGTCACTCCACAGATCTTCCAGGTTTAAGATAATAAGGTCATATTCTCCCTGTTTCTTCCCACTTCACTTGCCCCCTTCTTTCTTTCTCTGCATACCGGGGCTAGCATAAGCGGGTTTTGGACTTTTTGTTTGTTATATGCAAGGAGAGATTATATTATGGGTTCCCTGCAGCAAAGGAAAATAGGCTCAGCCAAGACAGAAGTGAGATAATTGTTAGAAGGAATTAAATGGTTGATATCTCTCATTAGGATCTAATCAGTCTTACCTGAGATACAAGAGGAGGTTTTGTCAGCTTTTTCTTTAAAGCACCTGCCTTTCAGCAATATAGAACCCTTCAAAAAACCCACTAATTTATCTAGTACATAAAAAAACAGTCAAATTTGAACATCTAATCCATTGTCACCATTTATTAGAAATCCACAGTAGCTCTGGTAACATAAAACTAGAATTTTGCTTAAGTGGACAGCCTAGGCTGGGCATGCATCTGCCTCAGTCTTCCTTAAAAGAACAGCTTTTCCTCTCATTTTCTACCTATTTTATTGCAGCATCACCAAGATCAAATGCAGTATCCAACATTATTCACAACACTACTTTCTCTACGTTTTTATTGATCGCACTTCTCAGATATACTTTTGTGGTTAGTTCTTATTCAATATTTCCTATATGTTACAAAAGAGGATAGAACATACCAACTAAGTTCATGAATAATGAAAGTTTGGAGAGCACTGCCCATAAAATGAGAATTGAAATTTGATGTTCCTAGGGACCAAAGCAAATAAATGGGATGAAATGCAAGAATACACCTAAGAACTAATGTTTTTACTGTAAGTTGTCATTACAGTCAATTAGAAATATGGATGGGAGGGAAGGGAAGGAAGGGAAGAAAGGGACAAACCTGGAGCTTAAGCTGATTATAAGTGTAATGACAAGCTACCAAACAGGTGCCATATGAGAGAGAACTTCCTACAATATTTCCAACAAAAATAGAATATATTCATATCATTCATATGCATATATCCATGCATATTTTTAAGAGTTATTGTGAAGTATAAAACCTCATCCACAATACTGCATTCAGTGTAGATGCCCATCCTATAGACCAAATGATTTCTACAGTAACAGTAGAATAATCATAAGATGCTTATGGTGATTAAAGAAACAAAGATCAAGAAGGAGGCTTCTTTCTAGAAATTCATGACAGGAAACTCCATTTGGTGAAGAAAGTGTAAGTGAGCAAGGAGGTAACATTGGCACAACACTGAGAAATTGAATAAGCAATGGCCAGACTGGGAACTGGAGAAGTTTCCTACCCAGCTGAGTGATTTCTGAAACAGCTTTCAACAGTCCTATGGGGCAAACATCAGCCTCAGATCCAATCTCCACCATGGGATCATCCTTGTTTCTGTTCACTCCTAATTCAGTTTTAGTCCCTCCAGTACGCTATTAGCATATCTGGGGCCAGAAAGTTCCACCACTGACAAAAGAGGAGCAAAATTTCATAGTTTGTTTACACTAGGAAGCTAAAAATGTCATAGCTACTATATTTTAACCAACTTTTCAAGCACTAGCATAGATATGTTATCTAACCATGCTCAGCGCTCCATGTGAGAGTCAATATATTTTGAAAGATGATTTATTTTCTAATCTAGGCCTTGTTAAACCTGTTCGACCCTGCCTGGGTCAGACAGATCTGGAGAAAAAGTCATCCATATCTCTGTACTTGCAAAACCTGGAAGCAGAACAAGGCTTGCTGCAGTCACGACCAAAGAGCCAGAGCGCCGTTTGGCAACACCGTGGTCAGCAGCGTGATCCACTCTCTCCCTTTCTCTATTCCATCTATCCCACTGGTAAACCCATACAAGGTGGTTTCTGGCTGCAGAGGTGCCACATGTTGTATTCAGGCAGTCAGCTGCTGGGAAGAATTGCAGAAGGTTCTTTGCAAAGGAAAATGTTCATTTGCAGAGGCCCATGAAAATATATGATAGTGATAAGGAATACACAGGTGATGGGGAATTCCAGTGAAAAAATGCCTTAAAACCGACTTTCAGGACTGGCTTTGGGAATTCGGCATTAATCATTTAGAAAGACATTAAAATACTGTCTTTAGGAAAATACTTTTACTTTAGGAAAAAGAGTACATTTTACTAGAAGTAACTACATTTCAAATTGTAACGCTGTCTACAAGTCTTCCGATTTAGATGTATTTGTTTCATTTCCATTTTCATCATACTAAGATACTCCCTTAATCTCAAGTCTCTTCAATATTTTTTCATTTTAGACTAGATCCTATTTAGTGTCCAAAACATCTTTGGACTCTCCCCACAATCCAGATCCTGATTTAGTCTAATTAAAAATCACTTAAATACAAGAAAGGGGCTTACACAGTAGATGTGGCATAAAATCAAAACACCTTATGACTTTTGAGCATGCAAGTCTTGTTCTCATGTCTTTTGTGTCTACAAGTTATCATATTTTAGCCAATCTAGACCCAGATTCTTCACAAAAGACAGCTGCAAAACTCCCACCAACACCAGGAGCACCACATCACACTCTTACATGTATCCTTATATCCTATATTAAAGGACAGTCACAGCTACATACTTTTTGGGGCCTATCTGAACTTTTACAGGTCTTCTATATTAATGTCTTACATAGGAAGGATTTTAAATAATGTAAAATGAATTTAACCTAGAGTAACCATTGAAACCATGTTACACTGTGAGCAGAGATTTGTGCAGGAACTGCAATCTATGCATCATTACGTAACTGGCATTAAGAATCAGTTACACAACTTAATATAAACAACACCAGCTGAAAAGCCATGGCACAGACAAGTTCTTGAGTAATAAGTCAAAGCAATGCCAGAAAACAAATCTACCTGTGGAAATTTTTTTCATGTTAAAGGCATTTCAAGAGATGCTCTTTTTTGGCTGCTGATAGGCAGACAGCTTTAATACAGTCTGCCACAAAAAACCACTTTATTCTATAGCTTTTATTCTTCAAAGCCTGTTAGTATAAACTTTGACCAACACTGACAAAAATGTGCCTGCAGTGCAACCACCTATCTCTACCGACTGCAATATGAAGCTCCTGGTCTAAAGCAAACACATCTTTAGCAAACACACCATCGTGCCCTGTGGTGGTTTCGGCTTCTCTCCTGCCATCCCTTATTTCACTTGCTGTGCGCATGCTCGGAGTTTGAGGTGTGAATGTGCCTTTGGTTCCAGAGCCTTGCAGGTTTCTCCAATCTAGCACAGATGAAAAACATCCTCTATATCTCTATGCACAAAGGTTATGAAAGTGTGCATTAATTATGACTTAATTTGGGTAATACTTTCAGCTGAGATATTAACTTAGATAATGGTATGTCTAAACCCAGACAGCCATGCCCATATAGATGTGCGTGTTCTAACTCCAAGAAATGTTACTCTATTTTTGGATTAATTTCAAAATAATTTTATAAATTGGTGTGTTTTATTGACAAATACATCTCATTTTGTACAAAACAAGAATTCTTAAAGCTCTTTCAGGTAAGTTACATTGCTCTATTCAGAGATTCAGCTGCCATATAAACTATTTTATGGGATGGAGAAAAACAAGGGAAACACATCACTGCTTTGTGCTTTTATGGTTTTAACACACTAGCAACAGTATCTCAATGTGATATTTGGAGCAAGTAAGGAAAAGGAAAGCAGGTGAGGTTCGATGTTTCACTTAGAAGTATTTCACTTCTTCCCAGTCCTTAGAATGACGTGAAGAGTAAGGAACGAATGTGACTTTTTTTTATTCCCAATCTGAAAATCCAAAGAGCTTCACATGTCACCTTGCTGATGCAGCAAAAAACACTGATAAAACAACTGGTCTTAACTCAAAATTTTACTGCACCTTTGCAATGGAAGATATCCACAGAAGGTACTCAAGATTAAAGGCAGAACTTGCTCATGAATTCCTCTCAGCAGTCACAATACTAAATGGTCCTGCTCTCCCTCTCCATGCCCAAATGCTGTTCCCACCTTTGGCAGAACTATCAGGGGCACAACCACAGAGCCTGGTGAAGGGTGGGAGGAATAGCTGAGAAAAACTGAAATAAATTGAAAGAAATGTGTGTGTAGCTGTGCCCTAAGAGTTGTATCCTACTTGTGAAGATCACAAAGTTCATATAACTGAACTAGAATAGAAAGAGGTGGGAGAGAGTGCCCCCAAGCAGGAAAATGGACTTGATGGAGAGCAAGGTCAAGTTTGGGCTTTAAGAAGCGCATTCTTTACATGGTTATCTAGGTTAAGCTTAGCTTTAATTCTGGGCATTAAAAAGGAGAAAACTAACTCAGAACATCCATTTTCACATATTTAAATTTCAAGTTTAAAAATGCTTTGCTTCAACGGGGTATTTTCCTAAATGAGATGTTTTTCTACAAGTGTCACCCAATCCCACTGTGCATGAAAACAATAAGCAAACAATATGTCAACCAGCAATAGTTATTTTGTTTTATGGAATAGGTTTCCTAGGTCACTTCTACCACTTCCAGTTTGGAGTCCAGTATACTCTCATATAGGTTATTTTCCTTCCTTGCAAAAATCACCTTATCGTTGTGGCACAGCATCAATCAACATCACACTGCCATTTTATCTGTATAAGCACAGTTCAAATTTCTGCATATAAAATGGAGGGGCGGGTCTATGAATACAGAAGAATCTTGGAAATATGACAAAATATTTATTTAATAACTTCTGAGTTCCTTTTACCTCCATCTCTTAATTTTTAAATGCTTCTTTCTTGTGGTTATTGCAGAATTGTCTGTCACCTTCATTGCTTTAGCAGGTAAGGATGAACAGACTTACTTTTAATTGGGGATTTCCTTCCTTAATTTAAAACAAAAACAAACAAACAAACAAGGTATGTAAAGCAGATCCTGATTCTGAAGGATATTACGCTCCTTTACCTCAAATGATTCGGTCCAATCTGACCGCTGTAAGAGAGCAGAGAACCACACAATTCCACCCTTCTCTCTGCTTGCTGGCGTCCCAAGCACACTATAGGCATCTCTAGCTGTATTTGTTTCTCCTTTAATGAAAATAACTAATAGCAAAATATTGTCTTATCACATCCAACGAGTGCTGCCAATTGCATGGTCATGAACAAGGACAAGAGTGAGATCTACCTGAATGGAGCCTGATTCATAGTTAGAGGGGAAGTACCCAGGAGATGTGCCAGAAATGATCTCTGCTCCCTGTTATTTTATCTGTCTGTCTTGCTAAAGCATTTACAAGGCTCCTATTACTATGATGCTTGGATATACAGGAACATACAGCTATTCTTACAACACCCAAATAGGGCAGGAGAGGTGGTGTGGTCTATCTCAGGTCAGAAGTTTGAAACAGGACAGATCATTATACAAGTTACACAAGCTCTTGATCACTAGGGGATGTTTACCCCCCATTTCTACATAGATAAACACCTTAGCCCCATTCTCAAAGTAT
>JAUBNY010000230.1:4301735-4317545 GCA_032275445.1 Crypturellus soui
GCTTGCACGAAGACCACACACTTGTCAGCGGTGGTAGTCCTGCACCTGAGACACTGCACTTTCCTCTTATTCCTCTTTTCGTTCTGCTGGCTCCAGCTTCCTCGCCTTCACCAGAGTTTAATTAAATGACACTAGCAACCAAACTCTCATTCTTCAGAGTATGTCACAATTTAATTATTTAGTGACAACTTCAGTTTGGACTTAATATTGGATAACAAGTCAGGTCAGATTTTCAGTGTGCCACATACTGTTCATCACACCTCATTTGGAAAGAGAACAAATAGATACATGGGATGCAGATAACACTGTAATTGAGAAAAGAGGCAAGTACCACTGACAGTGAAGTCTTGAAGATTGCCTCTGGGTTACAGTTCTTTACCTCTCTCCATTTAAGTCAGAAGTTGCATTGGTTCTCATAAACCAACCCACATGTTTTGAAACAGAAGATCTAAGACAAATAATACACATCTGCATGCTTGCCCTGAGTAGGCAGTCAGTAAGAAATTATGGGCATATGCTGTAAATCTGAAGTCTTCCAAGACGAGATTGTAGTGTGAGCAATAGGTCCTCTCCAAATCGTTTGGAGTGGGACACAGAACATGAAGCGACTCAGCAGTACATCAATCTCCGTGGACTTCTGTGTAAGGTCTGGGGGTGTTATAGAAGGAGCTGATTGCCATTCATACCACAAGGATCATGGAAGGTATAGACCATTTTGTAATATGCTTCTTTAAAATTAATTTAACATAATCATGGAAAAATGAGCTGAAAATTCATGTCCTCTAATTCACTCTTCCACCAATTCAAAAACAACTATATCCCAAATCAATATTCACTTCTGTCACCATCCTACCCTCACACCCCCTGCCCCCCCCCACCCAAAAGAAAATTATAGAAAATGTGTTAGCTTAAAACCCAGGATACAATGGAAATAATTCAAGCAAAAGGTCTGTACTTAAGGGGTCATGATGACAAATGTGTTTAGAAATTTTTTAAGCCTTTCTCCAATTTCAAATACCTTATGGAAATTATGCTTGTTGTATATAAGCAACCAAAAGGTATCAAATTTACCCCTTTTGCAAGTCGAGTTCAGTGACTGCAGTGTAAGTGTCAGACACGCTTTAAAGCCTGGAAAGTGGCCTCATACATCATAGAGTGATTAATTTGGTGGACAAAGTCATTTACTCACTCATTCCAATCCTTTACTAAACATGACCCAGAGGTTATAACTTAGTCAGCAACAGGAAGCACTAATTGCACAAATTTGAATATCACTCCTTTTTTTAAAATGTATTTCCCTATTTCCCTGGACTGTAAGATGTGACCACCTATTTTTACTCAAGCATTTCTTTTTTCTTTAAGATGAATTGCTTCAATTGGCAAAAAACTTAGTTTGACTACTCTTCATCTGCATAAATCCATTGCAAGAGCGAAGTATGAAAAGTTGCATTGACACTTTTTAAATCACAGTCCCAAAACTGCTGAACCCATGTTTATGCACCAAAATAGGAGGGTTTTCATCAGTAATAAGCACCTGCAACAAGAGGCTTACAATTTAAGTCTGCATTTAAAAGTAACTTTGTCTTTAGTGATCTTTCACTAGAAAGATCTCACAAAACTTTTTAAAATTAGCCCCAGTGATTAGTTTTCTCAGATTCCTAAAGAATTGCATACAATGACCTTGGAAATTAAAGGCCACCCAGTACTCCTCAAATAGTAGGATTCCTTTTCCATGATCTCTTTAAATTCTCAAGTTTAATAAAGTCCATAGAATTAAATCACAGAAGTATCAGACACTGCATCTCACAACAGGCCAAATCTTGAACTTCTTGTATACAGCCTGCTCTTTAACTAGCATAAAACTGTCTCCATCGTGGCTTCAGCAGATGGAAAGACAAGAATTTTGGAGTATCAGAAGCATTCTGTATTATTCCAATAAAAAGGCATAAGCAGACTCTCTGCTGTACATCAAGGTCAGTTGTTACATCCCAGCTCTGTATTGTTTTAGGTCATCCCATCAACTTCAATGATATTATCTCCAGCTTAAAATGGAAAAAGAGTACAGAGTTCCCAAAATATAGACACCAAATCAAATGAGAGCTCCCTAGAACTCTAAAAAGAAAAGTCAAACTCAAGATTTATCCTTTGAATCAAGCTAAAAAGAAAAGGTCCAAAATACAACACAACGGACTGTAATATATCTCACCTAACACAACTCTATTTATTCCTCTGCTATTAAAAATATCTTACCCCACCAAAAAAAAAAAAAAAAATCACTGCTGGCTTTCATTTGGTTAAATTACTCACAAGTGACATTGATAGATCAAATCTTCATAATTATCTAAATTATGGATGGAACTTGGTTGCTTCTATGAACGTTTAACCACCTAAACAAACTACAGCACTGATAACACTAAGAAGCTTTTCAAACGGTCTTTAAACTTTCCTCATCTAAATATTACACGTCAGATACTGCTCCTTTTGAACATTAGCTCTTTTCTCTTTTATTAGTCATGATCCAAAGTCTAAAGTCACTAAGAAAGAATTTTTTTTTTAAACCTCCAGTTTGAGTGGTCAGTAACCAAGGTCTCTGTTCAAAAACTGCTATGCCTGCTTCTCTCATTCATATTTTTCCAAGGTAAAAGGGAAGGTTAAACACTATGAATTGTTCAAGTACGCACTTTTCAGTATACAGAATAAGAGAGCCGAACTATAAAAGCTGCTGAAGTTTTAGTTCTTGAATCTCTCTGGATTGGATTTGATAGTCTGGAGATGTTGATCCAGAAGCCAAGCATTATATTAACACAGAAAAAGTGTGTTAAGTTTCAAAATACCAGCACACCCTCAGCTCTAGCAAGCAGTTCTTATTTTCATTAGAAGTTAAATACCATGAAATCTTCACTAACTGCTACAGGCTGGATCTGAGCTCATCTGTGCCCCCAGCAGCTGCCCACTCAATGTTTCAGCTGTCTCTATGACATAATTAATATTTCAAATGTGACCTCCTGATCATTGTTCTCTCCACAGACTTGAAACACCAACTCCCTGTCAGCTTCATTCATTTTTTTTTCTATGATTCTTATCAGACAAAATAAAATGAGCAATACCAATTTTTGCTTCTCATGATAGAGCTCAGAAGGATTAACCTTTTGGAGACCAAATCTCATCCCAAATAGGCTAAATTAAGTCCAGAGTATTATATAATTTCCAATATAATTTCAAAATCAGTAGAATTATGAGAAGAGTAAAATGCAGAATTGCCAGCAGTAACACAGGAACAGTAATTCAGTCAGACACTTAAATTTCATATAATTGTCACCACACATCACACACATCATGATATGATAAAAATAAGTGTGCAGCTGCTCTTGAGCAAACAGGGCAGTTTTGAATATTCAAACATGTGCAGTCTCATTCACGGATCCAAGCACTTTAACTAAACATATCTTTTAAACAAAAGCTTTAACACAATAAGAATGAATTACAAAATACTGTCACCAAATACCACTACTGGCAGCGCAGCTATTTGAGGTGGCAGGTTAGAGTTTGTTTTATGCTTATCATTCACTTGTATTTTAGCAGATTTCACAAGACCAATGATGAAAAGGTTGCTTATGAGTTGCCTAGAAGAGTGAATAAACTCCAGCTCTGAGTGGTAATGACCTTTCGAGTCACTCTTCACAGCCTGGACTAGTTGTACAACCTCAGCAAGAATCCCTTAATTAGCATTCATGGATTATGGCCCCATGGATGTTCCCTGGCAGGCATCTAAAACCTGCTGATGAATCCCACTATCGGTACTGGAGCGGGACGAAGCTGGAGGACATACAGACTCCTTCCAGTTTCCCCCACTCCCTTATGGCTGATGTTCATCCTCCCAGCGTTGAAATGTGTATCTTGATGCGCATTTGCTAGTCTACAAGAGAAGAAGAGGCCTTTGATCAACTCTGACATGAGCTTTGCCTCAGGCTCCTCCTTTTCAGTACAGGTACCTGGGCCACATTGTCCACAGACGATCTAGTCTCTCTCCTGTGTTACTGATGGTGTGTTTTAGGCACTGAGATCCCGAACACCAGCCCTCTGGCAGCGTTCATTCAGGGGCAACAAGGCCATAGTACCCCCAATGCAAGTCTGCACTATAGAACACAAGCAGACGTGTTTCTTGGGGTTTGTAAATATATCTTCTTATTCCTGCTTTCAGAACAAATTGAGCAAAGGTTAAGCCCTATGGCAGTGCAGGCAAACTTCTGTCCAACTCAGGCACAACACACGGCTCAGAGCTGCCCAGGGCTCCTGGCTCCGCTGCCTGCAGAGCATGAAATCAAAGGTCTTCGCTCACTGGGAGGCCACTATATAGGTGAAAGGAGACAAAACAGTACAACTTGCATTAATTTGATGTTCAAATGAGGTAAAAAGCCATGCACTTTATGTACCAGGGAGACACGCTGGAAAAGAAAAGTAGTTAAAGCTTTACCCGTATGTCTGACCCGGGCAACTCACTTTGGTCTCACCTCAAGTCTCTGACAAGCTTACTGCACCACTCACACTTCTGTGCATTACAATAAGATGTATCTAGGAGCAAAATCTATGGATGATACTAGACATTCCAGAGCCTTTGAGGCTGGGAGGCAATATCCACTTACACTAAATGGGGACCTGCCCAGCTCTTAATTATTTGCATCCACAAATAACAACATAAACCAACTGCTTTATTTCCCAAATACAAGTTATGCCACAGACTGCAGCCAAGACCTTGCACACAGAGAGCATCTCATTACACCAAGTTCGGAATCATCCCACTTGTTTCCTTTCCCTTCCTCCCCAAACTGATATTTTCTAAAATCCTTCACCTTCACAGACATACAATCCAGACATCTTCATAAGATCTAGATGACGGTAAGTATCTGCACAATTGCTGTCACTTTTATTAATGTCTATAAAAGCAGATTCCCTTACCCCCAGAAAAAATACTCAAGACCATAAGTGAAAACAGTTAACACCAACTTACTTTGCAGAGATTATACAGGCGTCAGATTCCAGCACTAGTCAAAGCAGACCTGAATCAAAAGCTATATGATCTTATCTGGTCCTGACAGTATTAAGTGAGTGCTGAAAGGACTTTGGTATTTAGGCCTTGTGTCTTGGATCATGAGGAGCAAAAGCTCTTCCAAAGATCACGTCCACAATCTTTGAATGCAAAGCCAAGAAACTCCACCTGGCAGCCCAGGGTGAGCGCCTCACCTTGCAGCTGAACTGTTCACCACGAGCATCAAGTGCAGCAGCTCCGTTACTCCCATTTTATAGACAGAGGGGACACAGAGCAACCACTTCAGGAGCTGATGACGAAGCAGGCTTAGCCTGGTGTCCTGAGCACCAAACTGCTGCTTGCCAGGGCAGTGAATGCAAGGCCCTTCACACACCTTCAAAGTGCACAGTGGTAAGAGAGCTGGTCTCACTCCATCTTCACCACATTAAGAGCTCCTACCCCTACAAGAGCACTCTATTCATGGGCCACTTGAACTGCCAAAGCACCGTATCTTGGAAGCCATGCACGTTGAAGGAGAGGCCCCTCCACAAAGCAGTAAGGGAAAAATAGAATATGTTTGCCTGCTATAAGTGCAATCTTCTCAGTCTCAGCAAAAACACGCTTACTCAGTGCCCTGTGTATATGCAGGAGAAACAAGAGGCCGGTTAAACCCCCAAGGGCGCAGCCTTTGTGGGGCCGGGGTCAGCTTTCACAGCGCCCTGCTCTCTTCCAAGGCTGTTGCGCAAGCCGTGTGTGTTTAACATTCTAACCGGCCAAAATTGCTCTTTATATTTGATCAGGAATTATTTTTACCTTTGAACCTGTCGCAACACAGGTTCAAAGGTTACCTGGGTGCAGTGTTGCCTGTTTATTAGAGCCACTCACTGGTGATTCAGGGCTCAGTCCAGCTGCGGGAGCTGGGGAAGCGCCAACCCTTGAACACCCACTTGGAGTTGTAGAGCAGCGAGGAAGGAGAGCGGTGCCAGCCCCTCCACCCAGAGCTGAAGGCAGGTAAGCCAATCTCTCCGGATCAGAGCCAATTCTTCCAGTACTGGGCTCCCTGCTCCTGCAGGGAAGGCAGAGGCGGGATGATAACCTTAATTTACTGCACTGCTCCAATATAAATGCACAGTTCCCATCACACCATGTGCTGCTAAAGGCAACACCTGAGTAATGGGCCTCAAGCTATAAAGGGAGCAAGTTTGGGCTCACAGGAGGAGGCATACAAAGAAATCACAGCTGTAGTGAGGGAGAGTAACCACCTGAACTCTGCCTGCTGCTATAGCCTGGCTGGAATTGGGAACCCGACTGCAGCGCAGCCTGAAGCCATTTTCTTATTAGCCTGCTAGTTTTGTGTATTTAAAGACTGAGTGCACAGAGTGCCAATGCCAGGCTCTTCCTCAGATTTATGTTTAAGAGCAAGTCCCAGAAAAAATAATTAAAAAAAAAAAAAAGACAGTGGTACCACAACATTGGAAGCAAGTTTTGAAATGCTGTCAGTAAAAACTTGCTATGCACTAGATGATTTATACACACATGCAAGCTTACAAGCAGCAGTTAGTACAACAGGACCATTATCTCAAAAATGATCATTAGAAGAATATGGAAGCTGTCTATAAAGCACTTTTCAATCTTCTAAAAGTACGAGTTTAAGTACAGCACAACAGACTGCTGCCATCACCTTGGCACAACCACTTCATACAGCTACAGGGATGGTACTTTCTCAAAATTATTGCATACAGTCACAACTGTAATCAAGGAGAGGAAATTAGAGAGAAATACTAACTAAAAACAGATCACAAGATGTTCAGCAAAAAGCATGCTGCTCTCCCAAGTCCCAGACTATTGCCCTGTTCACAAGGCTTATGCTCTACAATGATTTATATCCCTGTGCAATCACTGTGTTTTAAAAGCCAGATAATTGTCCTTTAAAAGTATGGCAGAGTAAAAAAGAATATTATTTTCATGGCAAACCAATAAAGAATGATTATTTTCACAACATTAAGAAAGCATACTGGCATTCACAAGTCCTTCAAAAAACTAGTGAGCCCATACTTCCCACCAACTCACAGAATTCAGGTCAGAATTCCAAGTCTTGAGGTGGCAACAGAGAATTATATGTTGAGTTTATGTTTCTCCTTTATTTACATATAATTTATGCAATCTGCTATGGGTAGATGGTCTATTTTAGCATCTTTAGATAACAAATCTTTGTGTTCTGCTAAGTTCTTTAGGCTCCCTATATAAGTCACTTTATCCGTTTTTACACAAATCCCACGCACATGAGAGTAGAAATAAAACAGCTTTAACTCTTTATATGTACACTTTACCTACTGCTGATTTTAACCACTTGCTAATGGATATGAAAGATGCACATGAACATTTCACACATACAAGAAGCAGAGGCTGAGACTCGCCTTATTTTTTGGCAGGGATTTACTTACAACAAATGGATTTTTGTCTCTTCAGAAAAGCTGGATTTTATACAAAACCTTCAAATTCACATGCCACTTCTTACACATACCTGGGAAAGAACATCAGATGCATTTCAATTTCTGAGTATTAAGCAGGACAAATCCCTTAAGGAGCTCTTCTTTTTGCACTCCTCCATCCCATCCACACTGGAGCAGTGGTACTTGCTGTGTCCAGGCAGTGCAGTGCAGCTCTCGCAGCTCTGCCATCCCTGCATCACCCTGGGCTTGAGGCAGGCCCAGCAAGACGGTGCTGCAAGCATAAACTCCTGCACCCCTAGGCAACGTCAAGGCAGCTGAGATGCAGCATTGGTACCTAACACCCCCTTAGAGATGGGGGCAAATTCACTGCTTCTTCTCTTCCTCCCTGGAAAAGTAAGAGCCAAAAGCACACACCTGCAGGAGGGAAGTCCTCAGGCACACCCAAGGAAGCTGGAAGTGCAGCTGGCTGGCCCTGAGCCTGCCTTTCCTTCATTGCTTCCTGCAAGCATAAACACATGCCGGCTGGGGGTAAACTTCATGGCTTCTCAGGAGAAGCTCTGGATAAGCAAAACTGAAAGTAGAAGACTGTCCTGAAGAACAAGTGATTTTTTTTTTTTTTTGCTTTCATGAAGAGCCTACAGCAAAATCAGTAAGTTAAGCCTCAGGTGTGTCCTGAAGGTATGTCTGCATTGCTGAGCAATGCCACAATTACAGTGTAAGCTAGATCTACCTAAGGAGCACAGAGTTTACTACAGCAATGAAAATGCAACAGCAGTTAGTACAGGCTCTGTGTTTTAGCCAGCAGAATGCGTGGCCAAGGTCCAGGCAGGATAGTGCCCTGGGTGCCAGTACATGCTGCGTTACTCCAGCCTTGCTGCAGCCTAATCTAGTGTTCCTAAACTCCTACAGCACAGGTAGGCTGCTCATGGGCAAGCTGGTGTGTGAGAAACGGGGCCTGATTGCTTAGGTCAAGGTACTAACGGGGAAAGGCAGTGAACTTGGTGCCACATTCCAGCTACACCAGTCAAGCACATTAAAGAGAAAGGAATAAGACAGCAGCTATAAACTATTAAATAAATACATTTCCAGGTGTAAAGAAAATCCCTGTTATAGCAGGAAGTAAAACTGAAGAAGGCTGAAACCTGTCACACTGTACAAATATCTGCACATATATAAGATTTCAGCATAGTTAATACTGTGTGAGGACTGGGGAGCTTTAAAAAAAAAAAAAACAGGTATCCTTCAGAAAGGCAGAAACAATTATGGAGCCCATAAACAAGCATATCACAACAGGAGATTATAAATACCGTAATCCCAGTAATCTGTTATTGCTACATGCTGCCAAGATCTACTCAGTCACGTGTACAACCAAGCCATAGTGAAAGAGAATTGCTAGTGAGCAACCTTATGTAACGAAGAAAAAATAGCAGCTGGAGTATGAGTTGTAAATATGAATTCAGGAAGCTTTAGTACACTTCTCGCCACTTAGCTCTTCAGAAATGCGCAAACGCAACAACCTCTCCTCCTCCTGAAAGAGAGGGGAAAAAAAAAACAAAACAAAACAAAAAAAACACCCCACTTCCTTGGTAATGTCTCTGTGACCACTTAAGTTGCCTTCTGCGAGTTCCTGCCTTTATAAGCTCCGCTCCCAGCATGCTCTTGCGCTTGCTGATGTACTTAAACGCGGGAAAGGAAACTGCTTGGAGTTTTAACATGAATATATTTTTATAGCTGTTGTTTTGCTACTGTACTGATAAGGATTTTGCCTTACTTAAGGGGGAAAAAAATTTAGTTTTTTTTTTTTTTTTTCCTTTCATTTCTTCTTCTTCCTCCCCTTCCTAGGTAGGTGTGTTTTTGTTGCTGGTTCTTTTCTCTACATCTGCTCCATTCTGTGTAAGTAAAGAAGATGATTTTTTTTTTCTCACTGGTAATGGCCTTGCCTGTGGTTACTCGTGTGCTCTTCAGTGCAACCTCGGTGTGTATGCAGTGCTCAGATGCGGGGTTAAAGATAGTGCATTGGTCCTGCTAGCAGAGCCTGCTCTGAGCCCATGCTATCAGCTAGAGTTAACCTTAGGCTTAGTTAAGTCCAGATATATATTTGCTCTTTGCTCTTTGTAAGAGAACTGCTGTGCTAATTTATAGTGATAAAAACACGTGTACCTAAGAGTGATTAATGCTGCCTGCTTTCTATATGGCTATATAGTGTGTTTAATGATAGCATTATAGTTTTCTTGGAGATACTGTGTGGTTTTTCAAGTTGAGCTTTCACTCTAGCTCTTTAAACCATGCCTGATGTGTGTCTGATTCCAATTAGTGTAATGTTGGTACATATTAAGCAGGGATATGATGCTCTATTATTAATAGGATAAACAGTAACAGAACCTCTTACATTACTTTTAAGATATTTCAAAACTTTATAGTGCTAGTCAAGTATAAGTATTCTGTAAAGAATCCTTCTGTGTAGGTATCTCTTTAACACGTAGATTTTCGAGTTGAAAACCTGATGTAAAAGCTAATATATAAAAGGCTGATTCTTGAAGGTTTTACAAAATAACCTGTAGAACTTTTCAATGTGCTGGTAACATTAGGTCCCTGATGAAGAGACAACAATATTAGGCATGGCGAAATACTCTGTAGAAATGGTCTTTCTAATTTTGGGTTCAATAAGCAGTTCTACTTAGGTCTGAGCAGGGCCCAGAAATAGCTCGCAGCGTGGTCTCCAGCCGCAGCGTGCTGCATACTTCCTGAAAGTAAGTTATGGAGGCCTCATTTTCTCATCTGTTGCTAGAGCAGTTCTTGGGCACAATCAAGGTATACTTGAACTGTTGGCTGTAACTCTCCTAGGTTTTGCTCTGAGTACCTCTTATCTCAAGTGTGCCTCAGCTTAATGCGGGCTGCACTAAAGCTTTTGCATTAAAGGTATTTTCACCTGCCTCTAAACAAGGCCCTGAGAAAAGCAAAGGGACGCACATCTGTTATTTTAATCTTCACATAATTTATTCAGTAACATATTTTGTCTTCAAAGTCTCATATCTCTCAGACCATTAAATTAATAGGTGATGCAATTTGTACATGACTCTGTTCTGCAGTCACTACAGAGCTGTTGTGCTTTGTCCAGCTCTGTAGATGCTAAAAGCCAGATATGCCTAAATGCTGAAGAACACAAGTTTTCCCTGCTGCCACTAGAGAAAGGATGGGATATAGTCACACCAAGAAATAAGAACTGGCATAGCGGCTCACATCTGCCGAAGACGAGGTGAGATCTGCGCTATGAGTAACCAAATGTAAGGAGTAAACTACTACTACTACAAGTGGTGGTTCCAATATAGTTAGTTCTACTCTACTCTTCAGAAAAAGTCAATAAGGTTACTTTACTAATGCTGATCAAAAAATTCCCATGATCTCCTCAAAGTATATGTAATTTGTCTCTTATCCCCTTGGCCTTGGAGCAAAGATAATATAATTTTACAGAACTCTCTCTCGGGCAGTGCATGATCCTTGCCTCTGAACTGGAAGGAGTATTAGACACTGCTGTACTGACTGTAGAAAACTACTACGAGATAGATTACTTTTTTTTTTTTCTTTTTCTTTTAACTTCAAATTGGTGTGCTTGAAGGCACAAAGATCAATCACTTTCCAGTAATTCCTGCCTTGGAGATAATAGTTCTGTTTAATTCCTTACAGATGGATACCTTCTAGCTAGCAAAAAAAATGTCCTAAAGGTTACTGAGGGTACAGTAGAAATGAGAGCATGCGTGGCTGCATTCAAAGGCATAACTGGTGCCACTGTAATCTTTTCTGATAAAATCTAAGCCTTTGCACTCCCGAGTCTAGTGTACCTTACCCTCGACCATTGATCAGGCCAAACACCTAACAATACTTTAGTTGTCTTGCACCTTATTGCATAAGACAGCTAAAAGAACTGGTTTGAGACATCCTGTGCGTTTGTATCTCTCTGGTCAGCCAGTTAAGCCCCTCAGTACTCAGGTTTGAAGCGGTCCGGCTCCCCTGCATACTAGTGAAAGCATTTAGTGCTCGGACTTGCCCTGTGACAGAAGCTAGTGGCTGAAATGCCCTGGCATTTTCACGTGCTTCACCCCCTGCTTGAATTTTGACCCAGTCAATATAGATCAGGACCTGGGTATTTGCAGGGTGTCTGGATCTCTGGGTTAACTTCTGCTTGTTGCAATTGTTGCAATAGCACAGACCTAGAGTAAAGCTACCGTCTTTGTACGGACAGATGACTGTCTAGAGAAGATGTTCCCGTCCTCTTGCTGCTCTCAGCTTTGAACGAAGGATTTTAGGTGCCTTTCAGCCTTGAGAGAAGGAGTTTTAAATGCCTCTTGGAGGACAGCAGAGGTAGATAAACTACCAGTACCTTGAATTTGATAGGTATGTACAGAAGAAGCTCTAGCCATAGCAGACCACTGTCCTATCTGGAAATCTTGTGACAAAGCTGCTGTCTGTTGCCTCATCTGTTGCCACAGACAGCAGAGTCTATATACTGTGGTGGGAATAGTTAAAAGCTGAGGAAACCTTTTTGTAAGTTAAACTAACATGCTGTTGTCACTACACCTTTCAAAAAGTAAAGGAATTGTCTTTCAGGTATTTCTTGTGTAATGCAAACAAGATCTGAGTATTTGGATCTTCCCACACTTGCTCCTGATCAGATATTCTCCCAGGACCTCAGTGGGTTCTCTGCTCCAAGCATGCTTATCCTTAGGGCTTGATCTTCCTAGTCTACCTAGATGCCTTGGCACAATAGCCTGGCATGTTGTTCAATGAGGAGTTGAGCTTTCTACGGACTTATCTATGGCAAAATGGAGCATTCACACTTGGTGGGTTCCCTGATCATTTTCACAGCAATGTCAGACAAATATTGTCCATTTATCTGTTTTCAGTAAAATAAATATAACATTAAAAATGTAACAGATACTAGTTATCTGAACTCTCCACTTACCTGTCTAAGCAGTTTTAATTCAGTATCAGTTAAAGGACCCTATTCTATAGACATGACGCCCAGTTCTGATGGGTTGCTCCTAGCATAATGCTATAGGCTCTTCCTGGCTACAAAGAAAAAACAGTTTTAAAACTACTTTTTAAATTAACATGTGAGAGCATATTTCAAACATCAGCAAAGCAGGCATGTGATCTCTTTAGCGGCCTGCATACATCTCTACTCTATTACTGCTTGTTGAAAGAACTTAAGATATCCAGGGAGGACTCCCCTTAAGTCCTTTCAGCCCATCTAGGAAAGGGAAAAGACAGAAAAATAGCACAGGCTGATTCCTATTAATCAAAATTCCAAACAGTAGGGCATGAATATTCTGGCACCCCTGTAAAAAGATGGTGGAATAGATGTGCCCCAGTCTCATTTTGCCAGTTTGCAAGAAGCCATGCTCACAGGGTACAATAGTTCAAATGTGGTTTGCTTTGTCACTTGGATCTAGTTGGCACTGAATTAAAAGGGTAATGTTTTATATACAGCTCCTCCTCATGTTGGAGAGTGGAGATGCAGATGCTGTAAAAGGTGTCTTGTCCATAATAACAAAGGACTAGGGAATTGAACAGATCCGACTTTGGCAGGAGGAGCTCAGTGTCTAGTTCAGTAAATCACACCATAAAACAGATACTGTTTAATCACCTATATGCTGCTTACAAACTACTCCAGTAATAGGTTACAAGGCCAAATGTATAAATTATGTAAGGCAGGTGATTGCCAAATTCACCGTAAGCCTTAGTCTTCCAAACATTCATATTAGAACAGGCTGCTAGGAGGCTTTGCCCTGAGTACAAACTGGATCAACAGATCAGGGTTCAGGAGATTTTTCTCCAAGCCATGTTGGTAAAGAATGAGGAAGAATGTGGAAATAAGCTGTAGAAATAATAGGCATCCACTTTTAGGTGTGATATACCCAGTTCCTGAAGCTCAGCCAATGCATAGTTACAATGCAGCAGTTCTTGTGTTTCTTGCTGTAGCACTACTTTTGGGGGGAACTGTCAAAGTATGAGACCAGAAGCGCACGTTGACTGGAAATTAAGAGTGGGAAAGGGGTCTAGGGAGTTCATACTGATCATATAAACAGATGGCATGTTTTTGGCATGCTGGAGTTGATGAATTTCCTTTCTTACCCAGGTGCTCAGCAAGCAGAGCATGCCTTGATCTCCTGTACAGGAGACTGCTTGGCATGGCCACTGTGAATTGAGAACCAAAATTTTAAGCCTGATATGGGCGAGCTAACTCTGGTTAGTCTGGGCTCAGAGGCCCACATTCTGAGTTACACACCTGGCTGAATTTGCTAACTGTTTGGAAAGCACCTCTAAGTTTCTTGGTGCTGTAGTTAAAGGGTGACTGGAGTTTGTTGCTCCAGAATGCCTGGTATTTTTCATGTAAAAGGAATTAGTTAGGTGCTGGCTGAAGTATTATCTGTTGTTTGGGTTCCCTTGATCCTGCATATAGGAATTTGCAAGGTGCATAATCATGTCCTTTGAAAGTGTCATGTGTGTTATGCCCTACATACCTATTCAGATATTTGGCAAAGATAAATCAGTGTGATATGTGAGTTCACCTACAACAAATGTGGTTATGCCTTGACCATAAATGTAACAGTACATCTTGGAAGTTAAAATACCTCTTTGTAAGGGAACAAACAGAAATAATGTTTGTCTGCATCTCTTACAAGATGCAGAATCTCTCTTATCCTGCATTCTCAGTTTTTCCTTTCCTGACCCTCAAGGAGGAGTATCTGGATGGTAGAAGCAGCAGAACATCTCTGATATTTTCACAGCTAGACTTCTGTTGCACACATTGACTTCTAGGTCACCACTTCCTAGTGCAAATTATCTTCTAGACTTTTGACTTGTGCTATCTCACACTGAACACGTCGTCAGTGCCGAGCTGAAAGGCTTGTCCAGCACAGATCTTCCTTCCAGTAAGGGCAGCTGATCATGTAGATACTACTAATTCTGCAGGCCTTTACCCATTTGTTACACCTATATATAGTCCAGGAATACCCTTCCTGTTGGATAGCTATAATCAGGGCTTTTTTTACTTTTGCTGTTCATTTCACTAAACTGTAGGTATCAGCTACACATAACTTGGGAAATAGTTTACTATTTTTCCCCCCCAAAGTAGACTTGAGAACTAAAGCTATAAACCTGATATGGTGATAGACTTTTGAAAGGAAAGAGTTTACATCATCTGTTCCTGGCCTGACTCCTGGCCTTTTTTTTTTTTTTTTTTTTTTTAATGGATACAGAATGAATTAAGCTTTACGGAGACACTTAAGATCTCTTAGGAGGCATAAAGCATTGCATAATCTTACTTCATTATTGTACTGTGTCTAGGAGCAAACTCCTGAAATTATACGTAGTTTTTCTTAACAAACTAAATAATGATGACTTACAGGTAAAGTGCTTCTAACCATCTGCTGAATCTCATATTTGTCTCAGATTCAACTCTGGCTGCTGTGACCCAGCACGATGATCTGGATTCTTCAAGTCTTGTTCTCACCGCTCCCAACACCAGCGTTGTTCAGCCTTGTTGTATTTGGAGCTGTCATCCTGCTGTGGGTGACAAGCAGGCCGAAACCTGTTCTGCCTCCTGTTGACTTAAACAAGCAGTCCATAGGAATTGAGGTAATGCTTATTCTGCTTGTAGGGATGGACCATTTTTGAGCAACTTGCTTTGAACACCGATCTATTCCTGACTCCAAGTATCAGGGGGATCTTCTCTGTCTGATATGTACAGCTTTCTTTTCCAGTTGGACGACTTTCCTTTACAGGGAGAGAAGGGAAGTCTTAAGATATTAACAGAATAAGATGCAGTGTCTCTTGTCAAACCTTGATGTGCTTTTTACCAGATATTCTCAGCTACCACTATTTCTTTTTTCCTTTATTTTAATGTTTCGAGTGGCCAGCATTGAGGCTGATGCTGCACTAAGATGCTAGACTTAATGAAACTAGGCAAGCGATAACACTTGGTCTTAGTCAAGATCTCTAATCTGTAATTGAATACTAATCTAGTCCAGCTACAAAGCTTCTCTGCACGTGACGTGACAGACAAATCAGGAAGGAAAATGAGACTTCCGTAACAATCCAGTGCTATTAAAATATTTTAAAGGAAATTGCTGGGAGAGCGGTTGAATAACAAGTAGTACTGCATTTGTTGTGCGATGATACGTAACTATGCTCTGTCTCTAGGGAGGAGCCAGAAGAGGTGCAATCTTGGCCGATAACAACTTGCTTTCTTATTACTATGAAGATGCTAAAACTATGTATGAAGTCTTCCGAAGGGGACTGCATGTTTCTAGTAAGTTTTGCAGCTGCTAG
>JAUBNY010000230.1:4345258-4358066 GCA_032275445.1 Crypturellus soui
TTTGTTTGTTTTAATTCAGATCTGATAACTGTTTACAGAAAAGTAGTTACTAAAAACCAAAACTTTTCAGCCATCCATATCGTAGAAGTGTTTCTAGAAAATACCAGGTAGATTGACTGAAAAACCCCTGAGTAAGATGCAGTTGATGAAATTTACCTGGTAGTATGATCCTCTTTGATTGGATCATAGCTTGCTTGTCCTGATCTACTAGATTAGTGTCAAGCTTTGCCTGGGATAACTCACTTTGCCCTTACCTACACACTGAGCAAGCTGCCCTGTTGCCAGCTCACAGATCCTTGTTTGAGGAATGTAGCTTGGCATTGAGAAGGCCTCTCTTCCTCCCCAGGGCAGCAGCTAGGTTATTATAAGTCTATGATGAAAGTTTTACTCTGAAGTTAGGTTAAAGTTTAATACTAATCAAGCTACTGAAGATAATTTGAGTGTTTCCTGAACTGTATGGGAGCAGTTTTAAGAGGAGCTCCTTGTTCACTGCTGAGTTTTTCCTACCAGGGTCCATAGTTGAACATCTGTGTGGGTAACCTGTGGTCCCATTGATCACCACAGCTGGTTTGTACCCATGCTGTGCAATGATGAAGGAAGGCTCAGCATGACGTGGCTTTGCCACCTTTATTCAGGGAATGGGGCTTCCCAGAAATACCATACACAGCAGTGGTGTAACTGCAAAGGGTACACAGAGTTTCCCAGAGTAATTTCTATATTTATGGCAGACCAGGAGCCAGTGATTGTTTCAGCAGTCACAATGCAGATGGATGGATGACTGGATTATGCTCTAGTAAGTCTGAAAAGAAAGAGTGGATGGATCTTGTTATTGGTCTGAAGTTGAAGAATTGATCAATATTGTGTTACGGATACCATGCAAAGTTTGGATATGAGTATAGGGAAAAAAAACCCACTGTTCTCCGAACAGTGAAGAGAATCATAAGCTTAATATTTGGTCCAGTTTGCATTTTTATCTTTCCTGAAACATAAATGCTGGATGTCTAATGTAAAGAACTACAATGAAACAAATAATATTGCAAGTGTAAAATGCAATGGTGAACTGTAATGGGCTGTAAAGTGTTCAACAGTAATAGTATTCAATGTATTTGAGGTAACAGTATTCAGTGAAGTGCTAGGTAGCTCTTGTAATCGCAAATGCACACAGGATTTGAACAGCATGAAGTAGCTTTTAAAAAAATAAATTCTCTAAATTTTGTGTCACTTTGTTTAATTTAAGGTATATAAAATCGTAGTTTAGTAAACCCTGTGGGAATGTCAGAAATTACTATAATACATTTATTCTGCTGACACATTCTGGACCGTATTTTGATTGTAATAAAATGGCATTTTGTATTTCATGTCTTATATTGTTTTTCCTTTGGTTCATCAGCCTCATCTTGCTGAGGAAAGGGAGGAACATGTTTTGGGATGCAGGGTAGGGGAACTGAAATACATGGGTGTGGGAATGGCAGCAGTGAAGGTTAATTAATCTCATTTTAACAATTATATTTTTTTTTTCCTTCCGTCTTGAGTGCCTGAGTGGGGAATAGAATAAAGTGAAGTTAGTGGGAAAACTAACTCCAGTGCTGCATGAGAAATGGGCAAATCCAGCCTCTGCGTAGTAGCATGTAGCAGATGTGATGGTGTGCCTGCAGGACCTACAGGAGAGGTGGCCATTTCCTTGGCTTCACCTCTGTGAAAAAGATTTCCTGATCCAATTCTGGGCCTGTTTGGAAGGGGCTGTGATTGCACAGGGCTCTGGGATGAGCTCTACCTTTCTATTTATGGGAGGATTCTAGTGGTTCATCCCCACATGTCTCACAGAGTTCTTGTTAGTCAAAGTATTTTAGACTTTTCCGATATTTTATTTTAGCTCTACTTGCCAGATACAGCCTTTCATTTCTCACTGCTGTCACCCAGAAACACTTGGATTTGCACGTGTGGAGTATGATGGGGCAGGGGCCTGAGGCTGTCTCGGAGGTAGGTGAACCTCTCTGCGAGCAGAGCTCCAGTGTGTGTAACTGGAGAAGAGGGACAGGTCCTAATGTCAGTGTGATGTTAGTGTCAGGTCACTCTCGGGAGGGTGACAATGGAGAAGCACAAGGTAAGTTGTCCAAATGTATTCCAGGATAGCGTGGAGTAACAGTAGGAGGATTCAGCTGAATTACAGCCTGCTTTTAGTGGGGATACTTCACTAAAAATGCTGTAGAAATATCATCTTTCTGAAGTAGTTTTGTTAAGTTTTAGGAAGTTTAGTTCTAGGGCACATCTTGCATTACATGGTGGAAGTTTCTAACTTTGGTTAGAAACTTCTTACTTGGCACCTGCCAATTTCTGTGTAAGGAACTCAGTTTGCTTAAAACTAAAGCATTTCAGCCCATGAAAGGATATATATATAAAGGATTCCCTTTATAAATTCAGTAGTTTGTGGTGTGCAGAGAATCAGATGAGTTCATTGGGTACCCAGTACATTTCAGTCTTTAAACAGTGAATATGCATGTAAAGAGATCATTTGGCAGAGAAACAAATTTAGGCTAAAGAAGTCCTAGAGCTTAAAGATATGCAGTCAAGTTCCTTGTGCCACTGGAGACTTGTCCCTCATCATCTCTAAGGAGTAATGGCTGGGAATGCCTTAAAGCAGTTCATCGTTGTCTGCTTCATTAGCTAGTATCTGTGCTGGTGGTTTCGAATGAGCATGGCCATTAAAGATAGCATTCTAGAGTTTTGATGACTACATTGAGGCTGGGGGTGGATTTCCAGTCAGAGGCTTTGGGGCCATGCAGAAGGCAGAAGCAGTGCAAGTGGCAGTGTTACAGACACCGAGTAATTCAGCGTTTAAGGGACTTTTTAACTACCTGATGACAGAATATTCCTCTGAGTCCCCTTTCATGCTATGCTAAACTAAGTGGTTAAGCACCTGAAATACTTGACAGATCCAGTACTGAATTTCAGCTCTCATTTTGTACTGACAGTTTTCATTTCTTACTGAACTCTCAGCTTGAGAAGGGATGGTTAGAGACAGGACAGAAGTCAGACACTCTTGCTGCTTAGAAACTTGCACCTGGGGAAAAGTTGGGCTGTAGACTGGAGAACCTGTTGCACTCAACTCTGAATATAGTGCTTATAGCTCATAACTGACTTTAACTTATTTTTTCTTTTTATCTTTTAATACTGGTTTGCATTTTTATTGTTGTTAGGAACTTTTTTTTTTTTTGAGGTAGGAGACCCAGGGGATGTAGACCTTGCATAACAGAAAGGAATGCAGACCTTGTTTTTCTTCAGGGTCTGGATTCATTACAAGTAGGATCTTTGCCTTTATACACATAAATAGAATATACTTCATTTTTTTCAGCCATGACTATTTTTTCCGTTTGTTATAATGTATGCTGTTGTACATATGCATTCTTTTCCTGATGAAATCTTACAATTTGAGCAACCATAACTCCTTTCCTAATTAGCAAACTCCTGTATAGGAAAGCAGAAGATTTCAAGCATCTTTTGATCTCGCTCTTTTTTTTTTTTTTAATTACTAATATGTGTATCATAGTGCATGCTAATGTCACACAGAATAAATCCCTTGAGTCAACTGTAACTGATATGTATAAGCTTATTTTGAAATGGTGTGTTTTTCTTTCATGGCAAGAGCGCAATTATATTGGTATCTCCATAATTCTGTTTCAGATGAGAAGAAGCAGATGGTTGCAAGTGTTGAGAAACAGCTAGAAGAAGCAAGGGAACTGGTATGTCATGATTTTTCATATGATAACTGCCAATTTTTGGAAAAAAATAAATGTATCATTAATGGTAATATTTAGTGCACACAATAGCCTGGAAATACTGTGTTTATTTTAGAATATGGAATACATCAAATATTTTACTCTTGTGTATCCCTTTGGATTAAGTGGTTTAAAGCTGATACTATTGCAAACTATTGCAGGCTGCTATGAACTTTGAATTCTGACTTTTTTTTTTGCTTTAGAATTTGCATTCAACTTTATATACCTAGAGATTTTTCCTCATAGAATCCACTTTGCATCTTACTTAGTATATCTGATGGTCTTCCAGTGTAATAGGTCATTTTTTTCTCTTTTAGTAAATGAGTAAATTTGAGGTCAAGGGGGTAGTAGTAGTGTGAGGTACTGTTAATCAAGCATTAGTTAGTGCTCTGCTGTGATAGAACAAAACTGTACGCATTAAGCATTTGTGGCTTTTTCTATTTTGTTCCTTTACAAACTGTCGTGTACTTCATTTGGATTGCAAAGTAAAGTCTCATAGATACGGAGTGACTGAGCAAGGATGTTTAGTCATAGCACAAATTCATTTCCCCCCCACGCCCCACAGTAATTCTCTATCTGAAATTCCTTTTGTTTATTATCCACAAAGCAGTTTGGACAATGTAGCGTCAGAAATACTATCTAAATAAATAGACAAGGAAATGAAATTAATCCTTCTCGTCTGGAAAGTTCTGGAAAGTTTTTAAAATTAAATGACTTGTATATTTGACTAAACAAAAATATTGACACTTAAGGGAAAAAAGGTTTTTGACATAGGAAGTAAAAAAGCCTCTAGTATGTTTGTAGAGACACCTGAAGCTTTTGTCTTAAAAATTCAGTTTGGTTTAGGCTTGCAGATCGAGCACTGGAAAGCTGGATCTCAGGATGAGGCTGCCTCAGTGACCTTGGCCAAGTGCCTAACCTTGCTGATTCAGAATTCTTAGTGAGAAATATGATAAAATTACAGTTCAATCTCAGGAGGATGCTCTGAAGATATTTTAGGGTTTGAAGAAGCTTCCATTTTCAAATAGATGAAGGGAGATAAAAATATGGAAAGGCTTTTTTTCCTTTTTTTATTATTTTTTTTAATTTTTTTTCTTTTTTCCCCTCCCTCCCTTTTATGGCCACTTGACCAAAACAGCAACAAAAAGATATGACAGTGCAGGGAAATTGCATGCAGTATAGGCATTCTGATGAAAAAAAATTCAAATATCTTTCTTTGATCTAAATAAGATTGGAAGGAGCAGAAACTGAGTTAATGACTTATTACTACTTATATTAGAAGAAGATAATCTAAATTTGTATTTATTGTAGGATTAAAAGGTAAATCCCATTTCAGCATTTTCCTTCTAATGATGAACTTAATGTACTGACTTTTCCTCATGCTTTTGTTTTAGATTTTGTTGCTAACACTGGTGGACTGGTGCTTCCTACCATTACTGGGTTCAAGCAATTACCTAACATGTTAATGATTAATGTCAAGGCTTGGGTTTCAAATCAATTTAAACAAATCTGCTACTAGGAGAACTAATTAAAAAGATCTTCCCCTTTTAAACTAAGGACTGAAGCAGAAAACCAAAGCAAACCTAATTCCTTGCCACTGTTAATTTTTATGTACTGGCTTGTTTCAAGCATCATTGGGATTAACCTATTTTGTTTATTTTCTACTTTGTTAGAAAATTGTCATTTCATGTATTATAAATATTATTGTAGAGATATTGACTATTGATATTCACTTTGGCCTTTTTTTTATACTACGTGCTTTGGGTAAAATCACTACTTTAATTGAACTAGTTTATAAAGAGCTGACACCAAAACCTTTTCAGACTTGCAAGTTACCTTTTCACAGCAGTGATGTTGAATAAGGAGCTCTGGAAAGAAATCCTGTCATTCTTCTGGGGTACCCAAGGAAAGCCAAGAGTAGGAATCAGGTGTCAGGTCAGGCCAAGTGCCTTGGGGCTTTTTCCAGTTGGGCTTTGAAAACCTCTAAGGATGGAGAGTGCACAACCTCTCTGGGCAACGCACCCGATTCCTCGACTGTCCTCGTTGTGTAAAGTTTCTCCTGAGATTTGCGTAGGCTGCAGCTGTGTGGGTTTTTTGAAGGACTGTGGATCGCAGTTGAGTCTGTCGGCCAAATCAGGACATTGCGAATGCTGGTATCTAGTTACCAATGTTCAGAATACAGTTTGAAAGACCTTGAAATATTATTTAAGACATCCCAATCCTCCAGAGACAATTCCATTGTAGTCCAGAGCAATTTACATGTGGAAATATTCCTGTGTGGGAGAGAATTATTCTGGAGTCTTGATGGACAACATCAGCACTGCCTCACCCGGTTACATTGTTTAATGGAAATGCTCTGCTGCTCTGCTTTTCCTGCGCTCAGCGATAGGAGTTAGTGGATGTTGTCAGGAGCAATCTTACCAGGTTAAATCCATGAGGGCCTAATTTATACATTTGGGTCAGAGTTAGGTGCCAAAATGCTCAGCCACAATGGTGGCATGTTTGAATATAAACAATAACAAAACTTTGAGCATTTAAGTTATCTGAAGAAAACTTCAGCTTTCTTTCTGTTTAAAGGTTGATGTGCCAGGATTTTTCTAGCTTATTGTAGAATCTAACTATATTTTTCTTGCTTGTGTATGGAAAAAAATACAGTTTTACAGCCCAAATTATGAGGTCTGAAAGGGAAGATGCATGAAATGAGGTTGTAATTATGTTGACATCTACCTGAAACACTCTTTTCAACTTGACTTGGCCTGGAAATTTATCAGTCCAGGCACAAAATGTACCTTTTGAATGTCATGATGAAAAAAAGTGCTAATTTTTTTTTCAGCCCAGACTCATAATTCTTCATCTTTGCCTGTAATGTTTCAAAGTACATGAAAAGTGTTTGAATATACAGTCTCTGATACGGACTCTTGGAATGGAGATTGTGGATTTCACAGACTATGATCTGGTTCCTGATACAAATTCTGGATTTGTATGGGAAATGATTAAATTTTTATGTAACTGAAAAGAACTGAGACTTTGTTAAAACATTCAGACCTTGCATATACATTTCTATGTATTTAAGAGAAATATTCTCTATATTAATGGAAGCATTTGAAATCAAGTATATTGAAATAAAGTAGATAAGAAATAAGCCATTAATTCTAGCTACTAGCTTCATTGTAAAAATCCCTTTAGAAAATGGTCTGAGAAAGAATTGGGTAGAATTAGAATCAGTTTAGTGTATTCCTGTTCATTACCAATTACATAATTAAGCTGTGCTTTACAGTTAATGACGTTAAGTACCATTTTGTATATAATCAGAACAGATCAGGCTGAGTGACTTTTATTTCAGTATCTGGCAATTTTATTGATTAAATTTGGATGCTTCCCTTCTGGCCCAAGACTGAAATTTTATAGTGTAAGTGGCAATTAATAAACTGTAGCTGTCTTTTATGAAGACCTGCAACTTATGGTGTGGGACCCAAATTGACAGATATTTCCGCTTCAAGTTTTTTAATTTTATTTGTTTATTTTTTTTTAGATCTTTTTTTAAAGTCAAGTCAGAAAGTGGGGTGTGTGTGTGTTTTTTTTTTTTTTTTTTTTTTTTTTGTAAGCAGCAGCGAAGAATCCCTTGCATGCTGTGCAAACAGAGTCCCTGAGCGATCTTTAAACAGGAGACTTCACGACCCAGTGGGGAGACAGTTAGCAGGCAGAACCACACTGACTTTTAGATTCTTTTGATTTCTTGTGACTCTGCTGATTTGGTAGAATAAGAATTATTGAGTCTATCTTTTCACATAGAGATTTCAGGAAAACACACACCTAGAAGGAAGTAGGCAAGGTCCTGAATAATTTCCTTTAAAGAAAGTTATTTAACCTCAATTTTGCTGGTTTCTTGTAATAAGTGAAGTGTTTGGGTTAGAATAATTCATTCTGACTATTAATATTACTAATTGTGTCATTTGTATATTTGATAGGATATCAGTAGAATATATGTATACACGTACACCCCCAATATGTTTTATTTGATAAATGTGATGACATTACTAATTGTGTCATTTGTATATTTGATAGGATATCAATAGAATATATGTATACACGCACACTCCCTAATATGTTTTATTTGATAAATGTGATGACATTTCTATATCAAAGGTCAAACTGCAGTATTCTTAATAAGCAAAGAATATGTTTTGGTATTTGCAGGCATTACTTAATTATAATCCTTACTTTAACAATCATTTTGACATATGTGTATCTTCCTTGTTTTTACTTGCCAGCTTGAGCAGATGGAACTTGAAGTTCGAGAGATCCCACCTCAGAGCCGGGGAATGTACAGCAGTCGTATGAGAAGCTACAAACAAGAAATGGGAAAACTTGAAGCTGATTTTGTGAGTTTTTAACTATCAGATAAAGATGGCATTCACTAGCTTTTTAAATTAATATTTAATGTAATTTTTCAAGCAACTGAGAGGGTAATTTTTGACTAATGTGAGAGTTCTGCGTGTGTCTTGCTCCATTTATGGATAGATGAAAACTTAACTGAGTTTTTTTTTTTGCAGCAGAATCTCACTAATACTCAGGTTGGTAGCCCTGAGTCTCTTTGCCTTGGATCTGTGCCATCAGATGTTGTGTTAACGCGCTAGAAAATTAGCCAATATCCTAACCCTGCATCTAAAGGATTGACTGGTAGATCTTTGCAGTTAATATTTTATATATAACATGTGTATACCTTGAGCATAGAGTAGCTGTCCATTTAACATAGCTTATAGTAATGCAGGCAGTAACATGAAAAGCAATACAATCTCCAGTCCATGAAATTTTTAAATGAAGTTTATCTCATGTGCACTTCATTTCTTAGTCTCTGTGATTTCTTTTCCATTGCCCTTGGATTCTTCTTGGCTTCTGTACAAATTGGTTATAAATACTATGTTTTTCAAGTAATAGATGCGAACTATCAAGATTCTCTTGTTTAGAGGCTTCTGCTACAACTATCAGTCCTTTCTTGTGACTAGGATTTCTGATGAATAGATCTACGTAGAAACAAAACTGTTTTCTTTAAAATCATGAAAAGGTTCAAAGGAATTGCAAAGTATAGGAAAATGCAACAGCAGTTAACTGGCAGCAGCTCAGTTCCATCAGGATGGGGATAAAGAAATAACTGTTGGCAGTGTTTGCCATTCACTAGGGAGCTGTGAATTACCTTGGATTGCTGGCAGCAGTTTATTCCTTCAGGGGAGGGGAATGAATGTTTATACCTGCAGCCAAGAAATCCAGCTGACTGTCACTCCTCTGTGCTTCTGCCAAGTTGAAGAGTTGTACAAAAATGTATTAGCTAAAAGCTGGTCGCACTTTTGTAAAGTTGGAGAAATGCTAGAGTGAAAAGACTTAAATTATGAATTTGAGACAATCTTGTATATTTCACATGTAGGAAACGTGTGTGGAAATTGCCCATACCCTCTTGGATAAGTTGCAGCTTCTGAGGGAGTGCAGTCTCTAGACCATAAATGAGTGCTGTTTACCTCTCAGATGTATCCTGACCATGGAAGAAATGTCTAAGCAGCTGGAATTATGTGACTGAAAGAACAGAAGTTTGTACTTGGAGTGAGAGAGAGAGAAAAAAATGTGGACAGAGGCAGAAGCAGATTGTAATAGTGAGAAAGGCACCCCAAAATGCAAGCATGGCATTCAGCAAGACATCAAGAAAAAGGGGAGTGAGTGATGGAGCAAAGTACTGGAAAAAAAACCCAACATCTATGCTATCCAGAGAATACCATGTTGTTATAATTAAATTCCCTCTGTAATTCCAGTTTTTAGGTATTGACTGTTTTCTAAGTTCCTATGTGTGGGCTTCAGAACCTTTTTGGATTACTTTCTAGCTGAATAGCGACTTGCTGGAAACTTATGTAGCAAAATGATTCATTTGTGAGTTCAAAGAAGGAAGAGGAGCAGATGGTGAAGGAGGAAAAATGTTATTTTAACTCTGAGCTGCTCTGGCAGCAGAGCCACTGAAGGTAGGAAGTTGAAAATGTTGGCCAAAATAAAAGTCCTTTTGAGTGTTCTGTCTGAATATTGTCATCAGTGAATTGTGACCTGTTTGATTATAAGCAAAGGCTTTAAGCGTTCACTTTTACAGGTGAAGGGAGAAGTTTAACCAGGAGTGATTCTGGCAGTTTCAGGTCAGAATCACCTTACAGGTTTGCTGCTCAAAATTCTCAGCTTTCCTCCAAGCTGCATGCTGATGTGAGCCTGCCAAGTTGTGCGCTGATCTTTATAAGTGGAATTGGAAATGCAGCTGGATTCCATTGTATTTGGCTTGGCTCTTCCTGTGTGAAGCAACATCTGCTCTGAGGAGAAGGTAGTTCTCAGTTTCAAGGGTGTTTCATTTTAAAGAGGCAATCAGTGTCAAACAAATTGCAAAAATTATATAGATCAGTATATAGTGTGCCTGTATTTTTTATTTTATTTCATATTTCATATTTCAAGCTTGAAGTGAATGCACTGGGACTAGTAGTTTTCTTTTTGTTCATCCTAACAAACATTGTTTTTGTGGGGTCCTTGTAAACTTGCCATTACCCAGGCAGTTACAAGAGACAACAGTACAGCAATATATTCATAAGGAGAAAGAAGTATGCAGTGTGTCTTTACATGAAGGACGGGCAACAGTAAGGTTTAAGTTGTGACATGTAATATCACTACGAGTTTATTTGATTTGGGCCAGTATGCATAAAAATGTCAGAACACTGGACTACAAATTTGATCTTATTTTCTACACCTTGTGACTTTCGGGCATCTTAATGTGTGGGATTCCTTCTACTTACTTTGCTATGCCAAAAGTATATTCTGAAAAGTATGTATTGGAACTTAGCTGAGCTGTGCTTTGAAAAGTTACTCCAAAACCAGCTTGTGCTTCTGTAATTAACTTCCTAATCAAACAGGAACAAGTTACAAACAGGTTTTTTTCCCCGTCATCTCTTAAGCTGGTTATCTTGGGTCCTGTGCACAGTTCTCTATCAGTACTCTGCAGTCCACAGAGGTGTGCCTGGAGGCAACAACATCTGTGCCATTGTATTGCATAGGGGTAACCCAGTGATTGCATGAAATGGTATTTGAGGAGAAAAAGCCACTCTACTCATTCTTGGCCTCCTCCCTTGGCTGTTGGGACTCGGGGGGGGGGGGAAAGCTTGGTTTGGTTATTAAAAAAAACTTGGATATTACAGTATTGTGAATGTCTATGGTGAAACAAAACCAGAATATTAAACCACAGATTAAGCCAGAGGCTAAGATGTGGTTCCTGTTGCCTGCACTTGTTACACAATTCTGTACCTGGGAGGAGGATACTCATTTAGTGAGAAGTTCATCTGGTTTGTGAAATAAATGGAGCAATGACTGTGCCAGGTCAGATCAAAGAGCTACCTGGTCCAATCTCAAATGCAGGTGTCTGGGAAGCAATATTAGAACAGCACAAACATGAAATGATACTTTGCAATAGTTTCCCATTCAGCAAGATGATGCATATTTAAAAGCTAAGTTTCATGATTGTTTGCAATGTGTAATAAACTTTATCAAAATAGAATAAAACTGTTAATGCTTATGTTTTCTTTTTTTTTTTTTTTTGACTGACAGATGCAGCAAATCTTAGTTTTATTACCTCATTTTCAACTAAAACGTTTTGGTCTCATATTTTTTAGAGTGGAGTTTCACTCTTGTTACATCTTGAAAGCTGTAATCGCAGACCTTAGTGGGGTACAAGGTTTGTGCATGGCA
Organism: Crypturellus soui; assembly: GCA_032275445.1. Taxonomy (NCBI): domain Eukaryota; kingdom Metazoa; phylum Chordata; class Aves; order Tinamiformes; family Tinamidae; genus Crypturellus; species Crypturellus soui. The sequence continues at coordinate 4,356,793 of JAUBNY010000230.1, forward strand.
CTGATTTGCAGAGTCTGTGGTAATGGCTCTATCTTGTGGCCTGAAGTGGAGTTGCAGAGACTGTGTACCCGCCTTTCTGGGCTGAATCAGCTCCTGGGACTGACGCGCTCCTGAAGCTGAGAGCAAGCTTCCAATGTGCAATTTTTCCTTCTGCATCTACTGATGCATCTTCCTGTAGTTTAAATTACACACACACACACACACACACACACGCACATATATATATATATATATATATATATCTATCTGTTTTCTCAACTATGTGACTGACTTTGGAGTGAGCTGTGATTACAAAAATACCTGTTTTTTCTTGTAATCTTTAACATAAATGGACTGCTTAGTGGTCTTTTGTGTGGGTTTTTTTTTTTTTTCCTCCCTCCTCCTATCCCCCTCCAAATAAAACCTTTTCAGTTAAGTATTACCTGAAAGCAGCCAACGGCCCTTTAAACACAGGGGATCTGCAGAAGTGGTAAAAGGCTGTTGATATTAGTGCACTTGGATTTGTGTCTGCCCTAGCTGGTCTTCAGTTGTAACCCTTAACAAATGTGTGGTTATGTGCTAGTATTTATGTTCCCCCATTTCCATTCACTGGCTCATCAGGACATCATCAGCAAAGGCAGGCGCTGTCCAAAAATCATGACAACTGGAATGTGAGGCATCAGATGCATTCAGAGGCATGGAGAAATATAACAACCCTGGAAGACTGTATTTAACAGCAATAGTCATGTTACAAGTGCTGTGCAACCTGTACTGGAGGTACAGGTATATTCAGGAAGAAATAGAATCATCGTGAGAAAGGAGGAGTACAAAGATCAGTTCCTGTGCCGTCAGAGTAGCACAAAGGTAAATTTTACAGGTGTTTTGGGTTAGTTTCTATTCTTGCACCTTTTCTGAGGCTAAAAGATCATGTCCTTTAATTCAAGTTTAATTCAACTGTTCTCTTTGCTGAAAGAAACCAACACGTACCTATGTAAGCAACTGCATTTTCTGCTAGCACTGTACCTGCCCCTGTGTATACATAGTGAGTGACACTGACTGATGATGAAGGGTGAGCAAGATACCTTCTTTTTAGAAAGTTGCTTATGGTCGTGGATATGGTGTGTGTGCTAATGAAATAAATATGGCAGGTCTCTTCTCTGATGGGAAGTTCCAGTTAGCTGGAACTAAGGAAAAGGTGCTATGACCAGATCAAAAAATACAGGAAAAAGCCATCTTCCTTTTCAGAAATGCTGGGCCAGTAGTTGTAAGCTTCTTCCAAAGTGAGACATGTTCAT